>VWZI01023260.1:31305-56352 GCA_013396835.1 Psilopogon haemacephalus | reverse complement strand
CTTTGTTTTTTTTTTTTTTTTTTTTTTTAATCTTGTATATCCTATACTTTACTATCACAAGAGAGGATCTCCTGCCCCTATACTCTGCCCTGGTGAAGCCACATCTGGAATATCATGTTCAGTTCCAGGCCTCTCAGTTCAAGAAGGACCTCAGGGAACTGCTTGAAAGAGTTCAGCACAGAGACATGAAAATGATTAAGGGAGTGGTATATCTTCATTACTAGGAGACACTGAGTGAGCTGGGTCTCTTTAGCTTGGAGAGGAGGAGTCAGAGGGGTGACCTCATTTATGCTTATAAATATGTAAAGGGTTAGCGCCAAGAGGATGGAGTCAGGCTCTGCTCAGTGATGCCCAATGACAGCACAAGGGGCAATGGGTGGAAGCTGAGGCATAGAAAGTTCCATGGAAACATGAGGAAGAATTTTTTCACTGTGAGAGTGACAGAACACTGGAACAGGCTGCCTAAGGGGGTTGTGAAGTCTCCCTCTCTGGAGATATTCAAGACCCACTTGGATGCGTTCCTGTATGATCTGTTCTAGGTGATACTGCTCTGGCAGGGGGGGATTAGACTAGATAATCTTTTGAGGTACCCTGCAACCCCTAACATTCTGTGATTCTGTGAAAGACAGCACTCTGCTGCTTCTTTTTGTGGGTTTTTGTTGGTTTGTTTTTTGAATGTTTTTGTGAAGCAATAGGCTTTCCAGTGCCTTTGCACAAGTGAAAACTAGATTTTTTACATACACGTGAGAATATTCTTGCCACTAACTTACTAAATGACATAGGAATATTTTAGAAGTATTGAAGTTCAAAAGACAGAGAAAGATTAGAAAAAACAACAGTTCCTCAAACTAAGCTTGAAGTAAACTTAAATTCCATTACTATAATTTCTGCAATTTAAATTAAAAGACAGCAGGTAAAATAAGTGCTCTTCCATATCTTGCTTTATGGTTCCTTGTGGCCAGGGAGTGAGCATTACAATGAGACACAATTCACCAGAAGTAAGTCTGTCAGCCCACAAAGGCCTTATGCCTGGAAACTGGCAGGTGAGTTAATATTGTGATTAGTGTGTTGTAACATCATGGGATTATTTGGGCTGGAAAGGTCCTCTGGGGGTCACTCATACAATATCGTACTCAAACCAGCATCACCTCGGAGCTCAACCCAGGTTGCTCAGTGCTTTATCCAGTCAGGTCTTGAAAACAGATGCATGAAGAGCACAATTGCACTGTGCAACCTGGTTCATATTTAGATTGTTGTTGACTGGATCAATCTGCCATGGAAGGTGGTGTATCCCTCATCTGTTATTACCTTCATGACTGGACAATTTTTTTGGGAAACACTGTTTTTATCAAAGATTAATTGGTATTTTGCGTATATCCAGCAGTTCCTTCTGACCTTAACAACTACATTAAGAGGCATACTGTCATCTAGTTGGAAGACCTGAATGAGGTGCTTTCAACACTAAAGGAATTATTTTTTTCAAAATGTATTTTAATTTCCCACTCCAAGTTCTGCAGCAGATCTCCAGGTTCCTAAGAATCCTGCAAGTGAGCCTTGGGAAAAGCTCTCATCTGCATCACAGAACAGCCACAGATCTTGCCCTTTCTTTGCTCTCTGTCAGACTAGCCAAAACTACTTTGGACTGAAAAATCACATCACAATTTCAAGGCTCCCCCTGTGCCCAGCTGCAAGCAACTAATTGCAACAATATTTGGTCAAATTGTTTCACTGTTAAAGAATTAAACATTTGAGAACTAAGAATAAAAGACTCTTCAAGACATGACAGACAATCATGCTAATACAGTATGTGTGTTCCTGTTATATTGATATAGTGAGTAAGTTTTGAAACTGGGACATCGGAATATGGGGGTTGGGTAGATCCAGACTGTATGTTGGGAAGAAGTTCTTCTCCAATAGGGTGATGAGACACTGGAACAGGTTGCCCAGGGAGGTGGTGGAAGCCCCATCTCTAGAAATTTTTAAGGCCAGACTGGATGTGACTCTGAGCAACCTGACCTAGTCTGAGGCGTCTCTGCCCAGGACAGGAAGCTTGGAAGTAGATGATCCCTTCCAGCTCTGACAGTTCTGTGACTCTGTATGATTCTGTCAATTATTTCTCATGTGGAATATATTAATATATATTTAAAATCTTTTTTGTTATGAATTACAACAGAATTCAAAATTAAGGATTTTTTTTCCAGTTAAGAAACAATAAGAATCGCTGTAGCGGCAAAAAATCAAGAAACATTAATATGGTCTCATTTCTGGTTTTTACCATTTTGGAGACAGTAAATTAAATGCAGTATTTAATATTATTTTTAAGAAGTTAAAGAGGTTGGAAAGAGGTAAATGAGTCTAGACAAAATATCCCTGTTTAATGTGGTTATTCATGCCATATATGAATGATGTGGCTTGCAGTGATCAAGCTTTGCAACCATTTTGGCATGACAGAGCATAATTTGAATGAAAAGATTCTGTCTTTTGAACCTTGAGCTGTGTAATAATCCCTCTCACAGTGAAACTATTTAATGTATTGAAATTAGTTTGGAGAAATTATCCCAATTCTCTATTTTTTTCTGCAGATTCTTTTTTAGACCTGAACATTCTCCCAAGATATTCAGAAGGTCCATTCAGGAAATGTGAGAAAAATCTGATTTCACTTAAAATACAGACTGTAGCAAATGCTGTTATTACTACTGTGTTAACTTCTTTGTTTCCTGCTGACAGTTCAGTAGAGCATTCCATGCACCTATTACAAGGCACAGATTTTCAATATATGGTTTTACATTTTAGTCATGGAGAAGTGAGAAGCAGAAGATGCTGTGCATCATCCAGAATGAGATCAGAAGTACCAAAGAACAGGAAGCTGATACATCCTTGGCAGAAGATATGCAACAAAGTTGTCCAAGAAAAATCCTGAGTTAAGTAAACACGAATTAAAATTTGTGTATCCGTGTGTTCCTACCCAATTTAGGTGGTTTGATCTATCATTCCAAAAGAAGAAACATCGTTATTTTGGAAATTTCATAACTCCTCTGTCAGATTTTTGGGCTGAAGATCATGGTCCCAGATGATAACACAGTGCTTGTCTAATTTGATCTTTTAAATGGTAGTGCATTTCTCCTAGGATAGAATGATAATTCTTCACTTGTTGGTTTACAAGATACATCTCACAAATCAACATGAAAAAAGACTTGAGGGAGAAGAACTGGGATATGGCTATCACATGGGGCCAGGGCTGTGCTCTTAGTCTTTCATCATGCATTTAAAAGCTTTGATAGATACAGCAGACAAACTGGATTTCATAGAGAAAATTCTGACTTGCCCCAAACCACACAGAAAAATACACTAATTTTCACTTTCAGCTACTGAGTTAGCAGAGGTGGCCTTGTAGAGCTTTGTGCTGCAATACTATGCCACTGACCACACAATACGATTGGCAAATAATAACCAAGTAAACAGTAGGTACTATGAGCTCACCATCTGCATCAAAAACTTCCCACTCCACCCAAAAAAAAAAAAACCTAGAAAATCCCAAACAACTCCAGGATCAATAGTTTGCCCCTAAAAGACAAATTTAAAAGACAACTATTGAAAACAGGACAATAATATTTGATATGTAGTGAATAAGAGCACTTTTTGGACTCATGTGGCAGACTTCTAGGCAGAATATAAATCACAAAAATCCCACTAAAATAGGAACAAGAATGGTATGTCTCATTTTTCCTCCTTTTAGATTTCTGATTGGTAATTTCAGCATTTGCTCATTTTATACAACTGAAGGCAACAGCATTGCAGTGGTTTCAAACTAACCCTCTAGCCTGGTTCTAAATTCTAAACAAGAAATAGGAACTTTCTGAATATATTTGAATAAAAAGTAAATAAAATAGAGGATTGGATGCAAAAGTAAAATAATAGCTAAGTCTACATCATTCCATTTGCTTGCTGGTTTAGTATATAATTTTCTGTACAAACCTTTCTTCCTTTTCTGTTCTTTGCTCTGGCTGCTGCCTAGTGCCTCTGCATGGTTTTTGCTGTCCTTGACTGAGACTCTTGTTATTGCTCAGCAGATAGCAGCAGTGGAGCTTTTCTGATTTCTCTCTTTCTCCCTTATAAGGAGGTGAGGGTGGAGGGAGGAGAGCTATTTCATTTTTCCCTTGTCCAAGGGATGTCCTTGTTATTTTTTAATTGTAAATAATTGTAAATATATATGTAAATATATTTTGTACATATAGACTGTGTTTTATGCTTTTAGATTTTAGCTTACTTGTAAATATATCTTCATTTTGCTTCCAAAACCTTCTGAGCTAATCCAGTAATTTATATTTCAACCCACCACAAGCATCTTCAATTTTTTTTTTTTTTTCTGCTGACTTTCTCCTGGTTCACAACTCTTTGCTTATCAAAAAGTTTTCACTCTGGCCTTTAAAAATCTTATTTCTTCAGTCTATCTCATCAATATTGTCAGGAGAGAGAGATAGCTTTGACAGCAATCTCAATAAGCAAGACAGAAGAGGAATGGCAGGGCTTTGACATTAATTGCACTCCTTTGAAAAGGTGCTAGGAAATGTTGCCCTGAGGCAGAGTACCACGTGTTACAATGTAAGCGTAATAAGTAAGGTGGCATGCAAGGGGCAGAATCTGACATGGATCATATGAAGTCTAATGACGATATTCAGATTTTATAATTTTTGTAAAGTGCATTTCAAGTGCTGATCTGGAACAGGTTGTCATTTATTCAGACAACTGCTTCATCTGAAAAAATGTACAAAGCTCCACAGTTATGCTCATAAGATTCAACAAAACCAAATTTGACCTCCCCTGCCTCCTACCTCTATCACAAAGGAACAGGCAAATTTTACAGGTCACAGAGAAACAAAACCAAGACCTCAGCAGAAGGCAAGAAACACAGTGAAATAATGTATTGTGCCCCTAAGCCTACTTGCTAGCAGAGTAGTGCAAGAAGCTGAAAAGTCCTTGACTTAGTGTAAACATTGCTTAGCAACAACTGAAACATCAGTTTGTTTTCAATATTATTCTCATCCTAAATCCAAAACTCAGCACTGAACCAAACACTAGGAAAGAATTTTATTCCAACCAAACCCAAAACAGTGGCAAAAAGGAATATTGCAAGTATCAGTATAAGAACTCAAGGAGCTTGGGAGCCTGTGCCACAACACAGAGACTGCTTGACACTGTGTGGTGGTTCAGCAGTTACCCACACCCCCACACTTTGAAATGCCCCAGGCTAGAACTCAGTCAGCTGGTAGTTAAGGAAATTAAGCTTTATATTTACAGTTTTGCACAATATACAAGCAGATATTTACAATATATAACAGATATTTACAGATATATACAGTGAATAAGGTGATATAGAAATGTCACACCCCTCCCAGAGATCACAGTCCCCAAGAGGGGTCTTTCAACCACCCTACTACCTTCCCCCCACTTCACTTCCCAATCTTATCCCACTATCTGTCTTACATGACAGGAAAGCAAGAGTAGATCGGCCAGGGGGATTAGCAGCAGGAACGTAGTTAGAAGCTATTCAGATTCAGCTAAGGCAGAGAGATGTGGCAGCCAGAGTAGCTCAAGCAACTCTGTTTTATCTATGTTTAGGTTACGACTCTTAAACATTTTTTTCTTTTTCAGTTAACCTGTGAGTGAAGTAGCATCATCAATGTTTTCCTTTCTCAGCCTATGGTCTAATTTCTTATTTAAATCCTCCAACTGGTTCAAACCATCACACACTGAACATGGCACGTTAAGACTATGAAGGAGTCAAGTTTAAAAAAGATCACTGTTTCAGTAACTTAGACCAATGACCAAGTAATAAACAAACTGCATTAGTACGTTGTTCTGTTCTTCTTAGTGACACCAAGTGTTCTAGCACTGTGGTGATCAATGCAAAGGTATTAAGCTCTTTGTGATCCCCAACTTAGCTTTTCTTCACCTGGGAGACAGGCAGAGGACAAGGAAGGGCCAAGATGGTCTCTTTTCGTTGATCAAGAGTACCTGAAGGGACACAGTAAAGCAGTATCTAAGCTTCTGCAGCTATTTCCTCCTCAAAATGTTCTGTGATGATGTTTCTAGCACAATTAAGGATACAGGAAGTCAGTTTGTTCAGGTTGCAGGATATAGCTATATATTCTACCTCCCTGACTTTAAATTAATTCTTGAAAGTAGTGTTACTTCTGAAGCATCTTACATTCCATTTGGGCTCAAGTGAGACAGTAGGCAAGCAGAAATGACTGACTCATTGCTTAGGTTTGAGAAATGTCTGCATTAGTGACAAACAAAATGCTTAATCCTGATAACTGTTATTTACTCTCCTCACTCTCACCAGCCATATGACCAAGAAGAAAATTCAAATGCTAATTCTCCAGCCATTTGAGTCATGCTTTTTCACAATATTCAGACTTCTTCTATCTGTCCTCTTGGTACACTGGTGTAAAAAAAAATCTACTTGGAAAAGGAAGAGGGAAGGGAAATTTAGAACAATTGATGCAAATAGCTTTTTTTCAAGTTTTAATGAACAAAACTAAGTTTCATGGCTAAATTATCTAAGTCTACTAAAACATAAGTCTTAGTGTCAAAAATAATAAAGAGGAAAGAGTGCTCCAACTGTCTTTTCTTTAGCAACCATGCTCTTGGAAAAAATAACAACCTTCTTACTTTAACCAGCCTTATTAAGTCAAATAGGCTTCTCTCCAACAGATATAGATCCTTCCACACTCCCACTCTCCCAATT
Source organism: Psilopogon haemacephalus (assembly GCA_013396835.1). NCBI lineage: Eukaryota > Metazoa > Chordata > Aves > Piciformes > Megalaimidae > Psilopogon > Psilopogon haemacephalus. Next base: position 49,601 of record VWZI01023260.1, on the reverse strand, counting down.
CAGAGCCTGAACTTTGATACCTTTATTCACACATAGTGGTATTAAATAGTCATACTTACTTCAGTGAGCTTTCAAGAAGAAACCTCCATGGCAGCTAAGGTTTCTAAAGCTGGCCATGCATGGAAAGCTCTTGTGTGATGATAAGACATTAGGCAGAGTCTCATTATATATCAACAAGACTGTCAATTCATTTCTGATGTTTATACATGTTTTCCAGTTGTGCCATACCTACCGTTTGAACATTGCCTCAGAATTCCTAATCTAAATGAAGTCCACAGGTGAGCATTTATCTTAAAAGAACATAATCAGGGAAAATACATTCTTTAAAATTGAATGGTCTAGGTTGTTGTGTGGGGTTTTTTTGTTTTTGTTTTGTTGTTTTTTTTTAATATCTATATTTCAGGCTCAGAAAGATAAGGGTCATATTCCTTAGCTAGAAATTACAGGTATTTCAAAGACAACAAACCAACTGTTTAGGCATCTTTAGGGAGTGCATTGGACTGAAAGAGCTGGGAAGATTTGGTATTAGTATTGTACTTTTACATAGGTATCAATTAATATATTTTAGTCATCTAGGCTGCATCTACACCTGTAGTTAAAGTTGACTTTACAGCTGCTCCAATTCTATGGCCACAAATATTCTTTGTTTCAATCCCAGTACTTGTGCCAGCACAAACATGTAACTTAACACTAACATTTCCACAGAGCAAACAAGAACAAAGTGCTCTTCTACCACTTACCCCTTAGTAACCGTTTTTTTTCAGGATATCTTGAATTTACTGATTAAGTGCCCAACTGAATTTACTGATTAAGTGCAGTGAAGTTCATCGAGAAATAAACCTATAGTTCTCTAAGTTTGTCTTTCAGGTTGTCCACTTTAATTTTTCCACTTTTATTAGCAAAATAATTCATGCTGGTAAAATAATTTTCAATATTTGGTGAATTTGTGTAAAATTTCTTTTACTCAATGATATTTGGAATAATTTTCTGGTTTTGTTTCTAAAACATCTTCAGTCCTGCTAGACCTACTCTGTTTCTCAAGATGTTTAGAATAATTGTTCAGATAGTGGAATTTCAGAAGCATTCAGTTTTCATCTGTGGTTCCAAAAGTGCTTTAGCTCCTTTTCTCTGTAAACTGATCAGGAAAAAAATCGAAGTTAAGATACTTCTCACAGCTGGTATGAAATGGGTTGTTGGAATACCTATTTGTCTTCATTACTTTGCAATTTTGCCCTAAAAAAAGGGGAAGTCTTATGTAATAATGTGGGCTGGTGAGTAATTCTGCTGTCTCATAGCACAAAAGCAAGAAAGTATCACAGCACCCAGATATTCAAAAGCAAAACTTTCAGCAGCATGACTCAGGGTAAATAATTATTTGAAAAAATATGCTGGCTGAATTTGTTTCGTGCACAACCCTGTCAGGCAAGAGAAAGAAAATACCTTAACCAATGGGTCAAATGTTAACTTAGAACAAATATGGACATGATTTGAAAAATTACCCCTAAAACCTCTTACGCAACAGGTAAATCCCTATGGTCTTACTGGGTGTGTGGAACCAATAGAAGTTCAGCCAACTGACTGTGGTTAAACAGCTACTTTCATACAACAGAACTGTCAGGGTTGGAAGGGATACCAAGGATCACCTAGCTCCACCCCATCCTGCCATGGGTAGGGACAACTCACAACTCAGGTTGCTCAGAGCCATGCCCAGCATGGCTTTAAAAACCTCCAGGAATGGGGCTTCTACCACCTCCCTGGGCAACCTGTTCCAGTGTCTTATCACCCTTATGGTGAAGAACATCTTAACATCCAATCTGAATCTACGCAGAGGTTCTGTCATACCCAACATTCTAAAAAGTACCTCACCAGCTTTTCTGTAGCCCACTTCAAATACTGGAAGGATACAATAAGGTGTCCTGAAAGCTTTCTCCTCTCCAGACTGAACAGCCCCAACTGTCTCAGTTCATCTCCATAGGAAAGGTGTTTCAGCCCTCCAATCATCCTTGTGGCCCATCTCTGGACACAGTCCAGCACTTTCTCTGACCCACCAAAATCTTTTTTATTGTTATGATAAAAGAAACTTAATGCTTTGCATTTGTGATTTAAATTATTGAGGAAACAAACATACTGGATTATCAGAACTAAAACTACAAATTGCTAAGTACTTTTTAGAGATTTATAAATATCACAGGTAATCTCTAGTTCTAAAGAGGGCAAAGCTAATGATAACTCCAAAGGAAAAGGATCCTGGTTGTCTTCTTGTTGTCAGGGAGAGTAAAGCTGGAAAGGAACACTGCTGTCACATGCCATATCCACCAAAGACAATAAAGATTCAAAGCATCAGCGAGACAAGAAAGAAATAATTTTAAAAATAGATTATGTCAGAAAATCACTGTGGAAATTGTCTTCATTTTGTGTTGTGTGGCTTCTGTTCCACTCTTCACTTTCTATCAGTAAGACAGTGGTCTGTTTTACATTCACAAAATCAAAGAGTGTTAGGGATTGGAAGGTATCTTGGAATATCATCCAGTCCAAACCCCCTCCCAGAGCAGGGTCACCTATATCAGATCACACATAAATGCATCCAGATGGGTCTTGAATATCTCCAGAGAAGGAGGCTCCACAACTTCCTTGGTCAGTGTTCTGTCACACTCACAGTGAAAACATTTTTTCCTCATGTTTCCATGGAATATTCTATGCCTCAGATTCCACCCATTGCCATTTTCTTCACAGTTAGAAATGTCTCCGTGTAAAAATTAAGTCTGAAACATAATATGACACTGCATCCCATTCTACCTAAAGTAACCACAAGAGGTAGTTAATTTGGTTTATTAATATGCAGTGACTTATGAATGTGAATATTCTTCATTCAGAAGCTGTCATAATTGTGCAGATTAGACTGGCAATTCTGCATTACCTTGGACACCAGTTTTTCAACTAAGCCAAAATCCCATGGCAGACATCGGCTTAATTAAGAACTAGCTAAAAATGTGATTGTATTTTTGAAAATATTGAAGTGCAGAAAATTAATGACTTAAAACTTTTTTTTTTTTTTAGGTTAAGAAGCAAAGTTCACATCCCTTGCTTACATGACCTGCAATATGGTGGTCTGGGTGATTAGATAATGAGATGGATTGGGAACAGGTTGAAGAAGCCAGAGACTTATGGCCAACGGGATGGAGTCTAGTTGGAGGCCTGTGACTAGTGGGGTCCCACAGGGGTCAGTGCTGGGACCAGTTTTGTTCAATATATTCATCAATGACCTGGATGAGGGCACAGAGCGCACCGTCAGCAACTTTGCTTATGACACCAAACTGGGTGGAGTGGCTGACATGCCAGAAGGCTGTGCTGCCATTCAGTGAGACTTGGGCAGGCTGGAGGGTTGGGCAGGAAGAAATTTAATGAAATTCAACAAGGGCAAGTGTAGAGTCTTGCACCTGGGAAAGAACAACCCCAGGTACCAGTATAGGTTGGGGACTGACCTGCTGGAAGGCAGTGGAGGGGAAGAGGATCTGGTGGTCCAAGTTGATCGGAGCTTGACCATGAGCCAGAAATGTGCTCTTGTGGCCAGGAAGATTAATGCCATTCTGGGGTGTATTAGAAGGTGAATGGCTAGTAGGTCAAGAGAGGTTCTGCTGCTCCTCTATTCTGCCCTGGTGAGGCCACATCTGGAGTACTGTGTCCAGTTCTGGGGCCCCCAGTTCAAGAGGGACATAGAACTTCTTGAGAAAGTCCAGCACAGAGCCACAAAGATGATTGAGGGAATGGAACATCTCTCTTACAAGGAGAGACTGAGGGGCTGGGGCTCTTTAGGTTGGAGAAGAGGAGACTGTGAGGTGACCTCATCAATGTTTATAAAGATGTAAAGGGTGAGTGCCAGGAGGATGAACCCAGGCTCTTCTTGGTGTTGCCCAATGACAGGACAAGGGGCAATGGGTGGAAGCAGAAGCAGAAGAAGTTTGATATAAACATGAGGAAGAATTTTTTCACTGTGAGGGTAACAGAACACTGGAACAAGCTGCCCAGGGAAGTTGTGGAGTCTCCCTCTCTGGAGATACTCAAAACCTACCTGGATGCATTCTTGTGTGATCTGGTGTAGGTGATCCTGCTGTGGCAGGGGGATTTGACTAGATGATCTTTTGATGATCTTTAGGAACATAGCTTAGTGTGGATCCTTCACTGCTGGGTCAAGGATTGGCCCTTTGAGGTGTGTTCCCGTCAGATATATGCTGTGATTCTGTGAACAAGATAGAAACACATGAAAAAAATATTCCACTGTCCTAAATGATTCTTGCTTAGAATGAAGTAACTAATTTCTTGCTCATCAGAACACAAAGTCAGTTGATCTTCTTCCAATAGTAAATCGTCATTTATACAACAAAACTTGGTGGTTAACTGTATTTGATGACAGCCCAAGCTGCCTTTTCAATACAGCTCCTCCAAAAAAACAATCAACTTTGTTAGCATGCCAGTGAGACTCTTTTAAAGAGTGAAGTTCATGAACTTCTGAACAGCAGGGGAAAAAAATGTTGAAAGCCAACATGCCCCAAAGAAGATCTATCACAAAGCAAACATAAACCAACCTACTGATCCAGAAGGTTACCTATTGTCCAGCTTAGCGCAGCGATAACACAAATTCTGAGAAAATACCACAAGATCTGCCATTTTATCTGTGCATCATGTCTCATTTGAATAAACCCAGAAATATCTGATCTCTCTCATCAGTCTGACTTGGTTCACTTTCCTCCCATCTGTATGATTAACTTTTCCATCAGGGTAATAAAAAAAAAAAAAATAGTACAGAATTTAACTACATTACAGTATCCTACTATACTGAATTTAAGAATGGAAGATATATTTAATACTACTTTGCAGTTCATAAATGTTTTAACATCAAAATGTTTCAAAAGACAAGTTGATATAAAGTTAATATCTATCTCAAAGAAAGTATGCAAAATGTTCAAAAAATATTTTCTGAAGTTCTTCTGAAGTGATTTAGGTGAATGCAGTCCTTTAGGCTTTTCCTAAGCATCTGCAAGGAGATTTTAAAGCTTCCTTAGTGCTTTGCATGCAGAATTTGAACAACTTTTCTTTATTCACTTAATGAAGTCAGGTTTCTTAACCTCTGTAGTGTCCTCCTTGCCTTACCACGGTATTGGAATACAAGCAGCTATACTTCTTCACTTTATGACCTGCCACACACAATCTTCAGGCCTAAACATTCAAGAGACAAGGCCCTTCTCTGTAATATTCTCCCAGATAATTATAAATTTGCAAAACTCACTATCAACTACCAATAGAGACCACGTCACCCTTAGTTTGTGCACCTTTAGAGTGGCTGAGGGAGCTGGGGTTGTTTAGCCTGGAGAAAAGCAGGCTCAGGGGAGACCTTATCACTGTCTTCAGCTACCTGAAAGGAGGTTGTAGCCAGTTGGGGTTTTTAAAACCAGCAAAAGAACAAGGGGACACGGTCTCAAGCTGTGACAGAGGAGGCTTAGGCCAGATGATAGGAAGAAGTGCTTCACAGAAAGAGTGAGTGGCTATTGGAATAGGCTGCCCAGGGAGGTGGTGGAGTCACCATCCCTGGAGGTGTTTAAAAAGAGACTGGATGAGGCACTTGGTGCCATGATTTAATTGATTAGATAATATCAGGTAGGATAGGTTGGACTTGTTGATCTCAGAGGTGTTTTCCAACCTGACTGATTCTGTGATTCTGTGATTCTTTGCCCCTCTTGCTTCTGAACCTATTTCTGGGAAGAATAAGATGTGATTGACATTTTAATAGCTGTCTTTCACTATAAAAGTTCCCCAGGGAAGTTACAATGACTCGTACAAACTAATAAAGGCCACAACACAAACTTCTGACTTCAGCTGGGGCATCTGAAAAATATAAATTTTATTCTTGTACCATTGGCACTAAGAGATTAACTTTCCTCTAGCACTCTATTGAAAAATTCTAAGACTTACTACTGCCAAATCCTTAAACTGAAGTTTAAAAATCCACATAGATACTGGGACAACTTCTGTCCTAAAGCAAATGGCACACATCAGCCTCAACGAGATTTTACACAGCTAGGCCAACAAAGAGGGAGATGCAGTATCTTTTACTAAATGTTAACACCTCCCCCACATGGCTGATGGACATACTCTTCAAAATCCTATGGCTTCCAAGATTCTTATAGTTTTACTCTCCAAGGTTCAAATCACATCCAGCTCCAGATCTGGTAAACATTCACGAGAAGAAGTCTTGAGGGCATGAGCAAAGTCTCCAGGATTTTCAAGTCTCCTTGATTCCAGTGACAAGTTTACCCTGCTTAAGAGGCCTTCCAACGGTTTCATATTAATGTTTCATCTCTTTTACAGAGAACGAAACAAGTATTTCCTTTATTCTGCTTGATTTTATCTTGTCTTTGATTCTTGTAATTAGCAAATAAATTACAACAGTCACAGCATCAGATTGATCTTCCCAGTATTTTGTGATACATAGATTTTATGAATGACTGCCCTCAAACTATCTCCTTTCAAATTCTTAATTACTCAGATAATAGGAAAGACTGAATAAAGTAATTTATTAGAAATATTTCAGATCCACTGCACTTTGCAATAATCTTGCAGAAGTCATTCAATGACACAGCTCCATAAATATTTTCTGTGATTAAAATTTCTTTTTCCCTGCCCATTTTGTGTCGATTGTAACTATTATTTAAGATATTTGCCAAAAATGTAAGTATTATTTCTTGCAATTTTTGCACTAACTATTTCTACGTCACTTAAGTCATGCTGGAGGCATAATGCCTTTCTGAACAACCACATCCAAAGTGGTACAGTAGTGATTTATGATGCTATTGATGGGTCATGGCTATTTAAAGAAAGGAAAAGAAAAAACTCCCATACTCCCCATTACAAGAGGAAACCTCATTTCAGTGCTATAGGAAGTAATGAAATGTCTCAAATACCAAGTGTTTAAAAGTTTATTAACATATTGTAAGTTTTTTATGAAATACTATTTTCTTAACATGAGAGAACAGCGCAGCAAAAATGCTGGCACTGTCCAAAATCATTAGATATGTAATCTGCCCTGACCCAGCAGCAAACAATGTTTATAGACAGAAGAAAGTAAAAATACAGAAAAGTGGCACCAACAGCACCAGCACCCTGGGAGGAGTGAACAGGGTGTGGGAGGTGAGGAAATGCCTCCATACTGGATCCGCACAGTGCCAGGAGTTTTAGGGCAGGCGTGAAGAGGTGTCCCTGCTGTGCTGCATGGGAATGTGGTAGCAGAAGGCAGCAGGAGAAGCTATGTCTTCAAAAGAACAAAGTTTATGCATGTGAAAGCATGTGGATGTCAAACAAAAATTAAATTCAAACCACAATTTGGGAATGCTCCAAGATGAAAGGGTTTCCTTTATCACTTGGAGAGAGACTAAATCATAGTGATAAAATTCTCTGACTCTAAACAAATAACATCTGGACTTGTCAAAAAATATTATTTGCAATCCAAGATAACATAAAAATAAGTCTGAGGCAAAAGAAAAAAAAATCCCAAACTGAAATTCACAAGCCACAATAGCAAATGTTCCACAATAAATTCTGCAAGTTGAGACAAAAGACATTGGAAGATGATGCAAGAATTATCAGCTTTGCATGATATTTCAGATACAATTTCTACATGCAAAGTATGGACAAGAAGAAGAGAACAAGAACACTGCTGAAGTCTCCCTAAGACCAAAGTCAACAAGAGCCGAGAGCACAAATATCAGGGGAATGTGTCAAGGCACTGAAAGCAAATGAGCCATGTATTCATTTAACACGTCCATGGTGGCACAGCACAAGGCCCAGTCATTTTAACAGCAAAAGATCAGTGAAGCACTCAAATCTCAAGAAATGTGATTCATTGGAATGCCACAGAAAATGAAAGCAGCCCATAATTGGCTTAAAGCAGATCAGAAGGTCTCATTTCCACTGAAGGCAAGAGCTGGAGAAGCTAATTGTCCAAAATAGGCTAAAAAAGATCATGTAATTACTTGCAGAGGGCAGTGAAGCTGTCATTAGAGTAGATCCAGAAAAGACTGTCTACATTTTCAAGAAAGTGCCCCTCATCTTGAAGCTATAAGGCAAGCTGCAAAGATTATTCTTTTGGGGTATGTACCAGATTACAGCCGATTCCTCCCCCAGTAGAGCAAACTCACAACAACATGGATTTTTTGAAAGTCAGGAAAAATGAAATTGCATTTCTTATAGTTTAAACTAAATATAACAGTATAAGGAGAATAAATTACTACAGAAAAAATAATAATAACCTTAAGGAGGGTGGGGAAGGGGTCAAGCAGCAGTGAAGTGGCAAAAGCAGCAGCAGACAAAACAGCAGTGGGGGGAAGATGGCAGCTGGTGCAGCAGAAGTAGCAAAAGCCAGCGAAGCGAAGGGATGAGCTGTGCTTCCAGACACAAGGCTCTTGATGCTCCAGTGAAATTATATTAACTTAGCCATTGTTGCTGTTACATGGCCTATCCCTAGAATGTTCACCTCTACACTCAGAACTTTTGCTTCTGAGTTGTTTTTTTTCCACGTCTGAGCTAAAAATCTAGCTCAGCCACTGGATACTATATCATGGGAGGGAAGAGCATAGAGACCTCTACTATCTTAAGTGAATTGTCATCAAAAAGCAACCCCTCCTCTGACCAAGTAAAGAGCATAAGACCTCTGAATACTCTGCTTTACAGATAATATAGATACCTCAGGTAGTCTAAGAAGTTGAATGCCTGCTGTATCCCTATCTTCCATGAGCATCCACAATTAGATGGAATGGCTCCACTCAAAATAAGGCATCTACAGGTTCATGGAGCACTGAACCCAGCCTTGAGAATTTCTTTTGATGATTTTGAGAACTGCAGCAGGATTGAGAATGTAAAAAACAGAGGCTCCTGAGTACGCTTAGATTTAACTTAGATGTCAAATTGTTCAGACCTTTCAGGAAAGTGATTCCAAAATATGCAGACATTATTCTGAGTTGCCCAGACAAAATGCAAGGTGGTTTTGACAGTTACTCACCACAAGAAATGAGGTAGCAACTGTGCACTATTGTCACATATTTTGGATGAAAACACCTAAATTCTGCCTAGTCAATTAGACCCGATCAAAAGAAAACCTTTTCACTTCTCAACAAATATAGAAGTGCTGAGGCAGATGATCAACATCCATGTTTTTTCCCATGCTTGATGCATCAGCATGGATCTGATGGGTGGTTTAAGAAAATAATAGGTCATACTTCTTTTCAGTCAGCACTCCTTCGGGAGACACTGTCTGCATTCAAATAGCAAATGCAGAATGTGGAAAATCCTGAGCCCTGTATCTGTTTTCCTGATGTTAAGCCTGGAGACCTGTGAAAAAACTGTTATGGAAGATGGAGAGGAAAATGCTGACTTTCTTGTCCTCAATTTGATATAAGGTCAGAACAAAACTGGAAAGTGCACTCAAACCAAAGGTCTTCAAATATCTCACATATTCAACTATTTTGACATATTCACTGTGTATGGTCTGAGTAGATTCGGCTCCAAGTGCTTCACCCAAACCCACGAGATTTCTCTGGATTTATATTTTAAGCAGCTCAATGTGCTAAGGTTTACATAGATGACATTTTGATCTGACTATGCATTTATATAGAAAAAGCATGACAGATGGTTAAGAACAACTTAGCCCAGCCTGATGGGTTCATGTTAAACAAACAAGACAAGAAGTTAAGTTTAGAGATATGAAAGAGGGGAGAGAAAATTAATGCAGAAAGATATGCAAAGAGGGGTTGCCTGTTTCAAGACCACTGGAAAGGGGGAAAAAAATCCTTGGAATAGTAAAGTACCCCAGGAAAACATATCCAGTTGTGCTGCTTCAGTCATAAATCTTTAAGTGCAACAGGACAGAAATATCTGAGGAGGAGGAATGGGGTGGAAGTGAGGGCCAAATTCCTGAGACTCATTACTGACACTAATGAAAGCTGAGCATCAATGCATTCACACAGAAAATGTGAGCCTGCTTGAGTGAGCCTTGTGAAGGTCTTGTGTGTTTTGGGAAGAGTAACCACAAGACAGGCTCAGGATAATGGTAACAAGACATGTAGGTTTTAGGCTGGTCCTGAACATGAGAACAGTGTGTTGGCAGCATCCTGCAATACAGCACTTTGGTATTTAAGGCAATGCCAGCATTTTTTTTTAAGCAGAACAAACCTTAAGTGTGTAACAATATGACAATACTACAATATTATCCTTATTTTAAACGTGGACTGTAGATGTCACTGTGCTATTGGAAGACATGCATTAGCAGTAATTACCTGAAGCATTAACATTAGGACAGTAGTTTATACAACCCATCTGTCTGAATTTCCAGACTAGATTTTCCAGGCTAGACTGCAGAGGGGCTCTCTCCATTCCTCTCCTGGAAACTGGGCCACTGCCCAGCTGAGACTGCAAAAGTAACATCCAGCAGAAGAGAGAACCAGGCAGAAGCCAAATTCAGATGTGCTGCGAGGGCTGCGGGACCAGCATCCTCTTCAGCAGCTGTTTAGAGATGCTGTTTGATATCTAAAGCTTCCAACTAAAACAGGTTGCTGCTGTGTATTTAATGGGCAGATATACTATAAGCACTGTACTCTTCTAAATGGCTCAAAGAATTGACTATCCAAGTAACCTGATTTTTCCTGACTCTGACACAAAAAAAAAAAGACCAGCAAAGAAAAGATGCATTTGTGATATGGTGCACAGGCAAATCTAGGGTAAGTTTTCCATTCAGTGTGATATGTGACTGTGGCACAAATAGACATTCCTCATGCCTTCTGGTGCCCATAAGAATGCCTCTACTAGCCAGTACTGGGGTTATGTTGTCCATACAGCAAACCACAAGAATTAAAGTCTGGCCTGAAGCTTATGTTCCAGCACTTTAAATGCTTTCAATACAAAACCAAAAACTGTCCCAGGTCTGCCTACAAGCCTTGCAGAGGAGGCCCTACCTACAGGCTGTGCCTTTCTGTTGAGACAACCACATTAACTCATTTGAACCTGCATAGTGTGTCTTATTTGGAATATTTGGCCCAGGTAGGCCTGAAAAATGGAAAATAGCATATTCAGCAGAATGTTTGCTATCAGCAGAGATTTTCTGTCTGTACCAAAATGTATTCATTTTATCCCTACACTGTCATCCCATAGCCCTTCATAACAGTTAGTTGTCTTCTCTGAAGTCCGCTTTGTTGTCAATATTAACATGTGGAAACAGCACTGGTGTTGGGCATCTCCAGCCAACTGATGGAAACTGCTGGTAGAGACTACATGGAACAAAGTAAGCCAAAAAATAAGACAAATTAAAACATGGTGCAAAGTGAAATATGGTGCACTGTGGTCTGGAATAGCAAGGAAGCAAGAGAATATTGGGACACCACAGGGTGACCAGCCCATGTTTGAGTAATTTGGCATATTTTTGCCCTATGCTGACATATAAACCTCACCTTCCTTTTCTACTGGAGTTGTGCAGTATTGGGAAAATGCACTGCTGTGTAAATTCTTTCATCATAGATCGTTTCAATACCCTTTACTTCTTCCTCATCTGTGTGGACTACAGATACTTTGTTCCCTACAGTCCTTAGTGTCATGCAGTACATCCAAGACAACATCCATAACAGTTGGACCCTTTCCATTGCTTTCCAGTTGGCAGTAACAGCTGAGATCATCTGTGTCTATTGACAGCATGACAAAAAAAGTACACACGTTAGGATGGAGAGTGGACCTTAACTGGATATGGTGGGTGGTGGAGCTGTGTCAGATGTATAATGTGCAGAAGATTCTAGGGATGAGCTAAGAAGATGTAAAAAGATAAGATAGAGTAATGGTAGTTGATGCTGGACTTGATTTGTGCTGGAAACTGGTTCAGCTATATGTTGAACTCTTGTTCAAGAGTGCCCTGAGATGAGATTTGGACACTGTGAGTCCAATTCTTCCCTTGTGTATACTATTTTGGAAAAAAAGCTTAATTCCACTTGTACCAGTGTGACAAGATAGTGAGATTTAGGAGTCAGAATTTCACTTACTTTAGATCAGCATTGCCAATATGTCAGTCTTGATCCACACTGGCTTTTACCTACCAAGCTGCTGGTAAGGGTGCTAGCTCAGTTGCAGCAGGTCAAAACTCAGAAAAAAACACTACAACCTAAGATGACTGAATAAGCCCTGTGAGCCTGCTACTACTACCGAGCCTGGTTCAAACTAGCATTATACCTATGGTAGGGTACTGCAATCATTCCTGCAACTGCTGTTTAGATGTAGTAGTAGTGCAATCTAAAGGTAACATCACACTTGGCTTGATATCGACCTTCTTTTAAGGTCACTGTGTTTGGTGTTGGCTTTAAATATGTAGATGTAGACATTTGTAGTATAGATTTTGTCTGGGACATGGAGGGAAGGGGTGAAAAGGCAAATTTCTATGGTAATAGAGCCTTCTGGATAATATTTTTCGATAATTCTACATATAGTTTTCCATCCCTTTTTTCAGTGTCCCTGCATTGACTGGTGGTAATTGTGGATTGTTCATTAACCACATTTTTCTGTCCTGATATTGACCTGCTGTAGTGTAATTGCAGCAATGCATGTGTAGCCTCCAGAGTCTCTCTGTGGAGAAAAAAAAACAATCACAGAAGTCTCTCCCGTTCACCTTGGTTGTAATTGTGTGCAGAATGCTGTGCAAAGTCACACAGTCTAGGTTTGGTTTCACTGACTCATGGCTGCCTTTGGGAACTCTGAGTAAATGCAGCTGTTTGGTCACAGGTTGATCATAATTTCTACCAGAGATTGAAGGCTTACAGAGCTTTTATGCTGAGTTCATATACAATATGTTTAGTAGGTCAAGGAGGTGATTTCTGCCCAGTGATTTTCTCTACACATCTTCCCACTTCCCTCTTTTTTTTACATTCCTATTGCTATTACCAAGTCTTATTTCTCCTGAAAAATTAAGTGAGGGAATGTCAGCACTGTGACAGAACCAGATAAAGCTTTGACATTGTGTCATTCAAGAAGGGAGGAAAAAGAAGAACCAAAGCTGCAGTTCCCCTCTTTGTTTCTTTGCTGAGTTGTACCTACAAGAACCAAAAGCAGAGCAGTTGCTGATTCCAGATTCAGCAGTGCTATGAAACCAAATAGCTCCACACCGAAAGCACTGTTAAGTGGATTAGTGCTATTACTTTTCTTCTCAAGCCAACAAGCCTGCCTTGCAGTCACCTAGGAAGCAGATTGAAGCCAAGGGAAGCAGTAGATGCTGCCTATTCAGACTGTTGGACATAAACGGTTTTGTTCTTTGTATATTACCTCTTTAAGAGGGAAAAGTAGTAGCAGGGAGCCAGCAGGGCTGGGGTCCTTGCTATGGAGGTTGGGGCTTCTAGCACATGGCAGAGCATCAGCACCACACGACAGGGCATGAGGTTATATCAGGCTGTGGTCAGGCACAGGTTGTGATTTCAACTGTGTTAACTGAACTATTGCAATCTGGTTTTGAAAATAGGAACTATGATACTTCTTTCCAAAACTGAGCTAATGGCACTCATTAAACTGTGCAGGGCACCACTGCTTCTATTTATACAAGAACTTAGTATTTCATTCAGTTGTGCTCTCTCCTGTGAAGTATTTTAGCCTCCTCTGTGCCTCTTTCACGGAGGCTGCAATACCTGAAGGCTTAGGTGTATAGGTTGTCATTGTTTTTAAAATGAGAATGCATCACAGATGCATAAGGGATGATTTTACTTGAATTCAAGATATGTCAGCATTCCCAATCACAGAACCTTTCAATGTGTGAGCTGGTCCTGGCCTCTGGAAGGAGAACAGATGAAAGGGAAATTATATTGCTCCAGAAATGCAATTTTCTATTGAAAGTCTAATTTTCTTGTAATAATTAGAAATAAATTAACCATTTTAAAATATACTTTTCATGGCCTTAACAATTCATTATCAATAGGGTAACCATCAGATAGCCTGCAACTCAGCTATGCAGAAATAATTTCTGTTATGACTAGATCAAACTTTTATGACAAGAGTGAGAGTGAAGAGAGTAACTTCCTTCACTGCCTAAGCCAACACATAATGTGAACATGGGCTGAGGTGAAAACATCTTGTATCTGGAGATTTCTCCACTTGTGCGTGGTCATCCTTTCCTCAAAGTGCAAGTGCTCCTTCAGGCTCCTTCACTGAACTCACTCCAACTTACCGAGGTCCTTTTTGTGCTGGTTCAGGTGACAAATGGAAGCAGTATTCTGGATGTGGTCTGATAATTCACATCCCTCAATCCGCTGGCTGTGCCCGTTTGTGCAGACCAGGAGGCCACTGGCTATCCCGGCTGTCTCCTGCTCGTCTGTCCAGCCAGCTCCCAGAAAGTTGCTCCACAGCCAATCTCCCCCAGCCTGGGCTGCTGCAAGCATGCTTCCTTCCCAAGGACAGCACTGGGATTTTCTCCTTTTGTTGTGTGCCTATTCTAACTGTCCACTAGATGCTGAAACAGACAACCATAAATGACAGGACTGGATTGAAAGTTTTGTCTGAATGACTTTACAGTGACATCTTTTTCCCCCTATGTTATTTATGAATAACAGGTTTATTAGATATCACTATCAGGAATCTATTTCTGTATCTATAAGCACTGATTACTTAATTTATACATATTCATATATATATATACTCTTTTTTTTTTTTCACACCTTCATAGCAGCCCTCAATTTTGCTGAAGCAGCACATAGGTGAAGCAGCACATAGGTAAATCAGCTGGCATGCCAGACAGTGTCACTTTTTCCTTTGTCATAGAGTCATAGAATGGTTTAGGATGGAAGAGACCTCAAAGATCATCCAGTTCCAGCCCGCCACCATAGGCAGGGACACCTCCCACTAGATCAGATCGCTCAAGACTTCATCCAGCCTGGCCTTGAACACATCCAGGGAGGGAGCAGACACAACTTCCCTGGGCAACCCGTTCCAGTGTCTCACCAACCTCACTCTGAAGAACTTCCTCCTAACATCCAGTTTAAATCTCCCCTCCGCCAGTTTATACCCATTTCCCCTCATCCTGTCATTACAAGACCTTGTGAACAGTCCCTCCCCAGCCCTCCTGTAGGCCCCCTTCAGATGCTGGAAGGCTACTATAAGGTCTCCTCAAAGCCATCTCTTCTCCAGGCTGAAAAGCCCCAACTCCCTCAGCCTGTCCTCATAGCAGAGGTGCTCCAGCCCTCTGATCATCTTTGTGGCCCTCCTCTGGATTCTCTCCAGCAGTTCCATGTCCTTCCTGTGCTGGGGGCTCCAGAACTGCACACAGTACTCCAGGTGGGGTCTGATGAGAGCAGAATAAAGGGGGAGAATCACCTCCCTTGCCCTGCTGGCAACGCTTCTCTTAATGCAGCCCAGCACACTGTTGGCTGTCTGGGCCACACGTGCACAGTGTCGGCTCATGTCATACTTAACAAGTGCATTAGCTGTGGAAGAAACCCTTGGTCTCCCAAACATGGTGTTGGAAGAGCCCTTCTCCAGGAACTTGTCAATGCAGTCTTATTTTCCATGTCAGAGTATAATATAAGTGCAGACAAATTTAAGTCCATTTTTCACTGTCTTCTACTAACCCTTGTGAGGTTGTCTCAAATCCCAGTTATCACATGAGAGGAAGGTCAAATGTCTAAAATGTTACTTAGAGTGACTCTCCCTCTGGTTTGATATCTAATGTCATAGATGTCAGCTTAACAAAAGCCAATTGAAAGCAAAGCTATCATGCAGTGCTTCTTTCACAAGCACACCTCCTTTTGTAGTAGTTTTGAGTTTAGGAACACGCTTAGTTGGAGTTTACATGTGGATTGGCATGGTTAGATAACAATAATGAGCCTCTTGGTGATGAATTTGTCATTAAGCCATTTATATTTGTGTTTTCTGTAATTTCTTATTGCAATGAGTTCCACAGTTTAAATATGCTTTACATCTGTGAAAAAACATTAATACAGAAACCCACTGTTCAGAATAAAATGACCCCAAAACTTCTCCATAATTTTTTTTTTAAAAACATAAACTTATGCTTCAATAATCTTGTTGAATTTTTTATTTTTTTTTTAATCATAGAACCTTAGAAGTTGGAAAGGACCTCCAGGGATCATTGAGTCCAACTCACCCAGCCCCGCCAAGGCAGGATCACTTAGGGCAGTCTGCACACGAACACATCCAAGTGGGTTTCATACATCTCCAGAGAAGGAGACTCTACAACCTCTCTGGGCAGGCTGTTCTAGTGCTCTGTCACCCTCACTGTAAAGAAATTTCTCTTCATGGTGAGGTGAAACCTTCTATGTTCCAGTTGGTACCCACTACTCCTTGTCTTACTGCTGCAGACCAGTGAAAAGAGATTGGCCCCATCCACTTGACACCTACTCCTCAGATATTCATAGACATTGATAAGATCTCCTCTCAGCCTTCTCTGGACTGAACAGACCCAGGTTTCTCAGTCTCTCTTCATAGGGGAGATGCTCAAATCTCCCAGTCATCCTCACTGCTTTCCACTGGACTCTTTCTAGCAGGTCCCTGTCTCTCCTGAACTGGGGAGCCCAGAACTGGACAGAGTATTCCAGGTGTGGTCTCACTAGGGCAGAGTAAATGATGCAGATGTCTATGATTTATAATGTAAAAAAAAAAAAAAAAAAAGTCTGTGTTTTATAACATATAAAAAAAAAAAAAAGAGAGAGGCAGTGGACTGCATAGTTTCCATGGGATTTATGCTTGATACAACAGAGTAATATGATTGTAGCACTCTAGCTGGAAAGTATCCACTGTGAGAAGCCTCCAGATGGAAGAGGGTATTACAGTCTATTTACTGGTGGCTGCAGGCAACCAATGGTCAAGCAGAAGAGAAACCTGCTGCAAAAGCATCCAGGACACTGGCAGGTCATCACCCACTGCAGACACAGCCGCATGCTGAAAGTGCTAAATTGTTCCTACAAATGCACCACCGCACAAAAAGCACCTGACTTGTTTCCATATCTGGCTTAGCCTGGAAAACAATTTGGCTGCTTTTATGCACCACAGACTCTGATAAACATCCTGCGGAAGCTCAGCCAGATTCTGCTTCCTCACTCCATAAGCTTATTAGTGAACTCTCACCAATTCCTTATCTTTTCCTGCCTAAGCAGCTGACCTGCCACACAGGAATGTTCAGGGCTAGAACACCTCAGCCCCAAGTGATTCAGTGCAGAGTGTCCATATCTGCATGATCCCATCTCATCCACATGACACCCAGTATCCAGGGCAGTCTGCAGTAGTAATCCACAACCATGTAGGGACACCCCACAGCTCTGACCAAGCTGCTGCTGCCTGCTGTGGGGTAATGTCTGCCATGCCTCTTCTGGGCTGGCTCCTTGGAAGACACTAAAGCACACAGAGGCTTTCCATTAAGCAGAAGATATCAATTCCCCATGAATTGAGAAGCTGGCTGTATATGCTTCTGTCAGAAAGGTCATGCTCAAATCACTTGAAAAGAGACGGAGACAAATTTTAATCTTTGAAAGACCTATAATTTCCTTGGAATATGCAGAATAATCATTTGTAAGGTAAGCTGATATAAACAGAACAGCCAGTTTTTTGTTCAGGCATTGACTCAAGCACAGTCTCTGAAATTTTCCCAATCTCATTCAATCTAGATTACAGAGAGAACTTCTCCTTGCTCTTTTCTGTTTTTTTGGTTTTTTGTTTGTTTGTTTTCTGGTATGTGTGGCTTCTTTAAAATGTTTGGGTTTTTTTAACTATTGAGAATACTGAGATAGAATTTTCTTTGCACTGCCACATGACGCATAGTAGTCAAAATTTGCTAAAAAAAAATATGCATACTGTGATTGATTAAAACAAGATGGCAGAAGTAGAGGTGGGTGTGCAAAGTGCTTGCTCAAAAACTTAATGAACAGTTATGCTAATTAGACTATTGTACTAATTAAAATGAAAAGCAAGCCATTAGGGAACTAGAAGTCCAACTTATCTCTGCCAGTCAAACAAAGCTTGTTTCTAAAGAAGAGAGGATTTCCTCATGAGATCACAGGGAGCTTGTCAAAAGTCTAGCAATAAATATGGATAGTTTTTTCCAGTAAAGGACATCAAATCTCAAGCCCAGTTTTATCACTAAAATTTTCTCCTGTATTTGGTGCAGTGATTTATTACGTGCTTTTACACCACGAATCTTTTAATCTTGGCTCATGTTTTAGTTCTAATGAGTGTTTAGGTAAAGACAGAATTCCCCATTCAGCTGGTAGGGGAAAAAAAAAAAA
>VWZI01023260.1:19858-31288 GCA_013396835.1 Psilopogon haemacephalus | reverse complement strand
AAAAAAAAAAAAAAAAAAAAAAAAAAGCCAAACTACTCTTCTTTTCATCTTTTGTAGATAAAGTTGATGGAAATGTTGCCTGTGCTGAGATAACAGCTCCATTTGTAAAGGCCATGTGTCAATCTGAAGACATAGGTCTACTGATAGCTTTCAAATAGCTGATCATAATGGTCACATTTTTAAAAGTCCACACAAATTCTATTACCATCACACAAATAATCAGAGTATTCTTCTCATCCTTATGTATGGTAACATTTTTTATGTAAACAAGCCCCTGGACAACAGAGAAATATATATTGTGCCTAGGACTTTGCACTGCACTTAGGTGATTAGCACATTGTTAGCACAAGAGTTTATGAAGTTACCCCACTGTGTGGCCAAAGGCATTCTAGCAGAAGCTGCACAAATACCAGTAATTTAGCCAATCACAAGTTATTTTTATTTTGATGCTAAATATGGAAGTTATAACCCATTTAGTGTTCCAGGCTGAGCAGGCAAAATAGTTCACTGTTTTGTTATCCAAACCATTACTAAGAGATTTCTATTTATCACCATTTGTGTTTGGTACTTCAATGTGAAAATTAAACAATCTTAATTTCCAGAAGATTTGGTTGCTTCATTTTCTATGTGACATGTTAGATTGGAATTTATCACAGCCTAAATATAGGTATCCACTATCCTTTCCTCCTTAGGTTGTACCATAGTCAATTGTATCTTTTGTTTTTTTGCTTATAGTCACTCATTATGTATGATTAACCTTTGTTTAAAAAAATATAATGGAAATGACATAACAAAAACCAAGGGTAAAATAAAAACTTGGCAAAGTGCCCATTTTAATATATTAATTCCGCCAAGTGAGTTGATAATAAGATTGAACTAGATTTGAAAGATTAGAGAGACTTGGCTTAGAAGGATATAAAGGTTAGCTCCGTACATTTTTTTTTTTTCCATTTGTTTAAAGAGACACAGCCTTAGACTTTTCGTCTGTACTTTCACGATAAACTCATTCTCTAATCTTCTGTGGGGGAAAAGATGCCAAAATTAAAGAAATTAAATAAAAATAGCTGATAAGTTTTTTCCATTACCTTTGGGTGCTGAAACTAATCCACACAGTTCCAAGGATTATTAACTCAGAACCTGATGTGTCAGGACCTGCAAGATAACTGTTTGGGTGACCTATGTGAACATATTCCCACTGCTCAGATTTAGATGTTTTTAGTTTATGCTGCAGACTATAGACAGAGGAATGTGGCAGAATTAAATCAAAAGGGTCAGTAAGAGCCACCTTGTTGGTTCTTTTACAAATTTTACAGACACTCTTTCTGCCTGTTTTAACTGCAAGACAGACTGCACAAACGTTTGGAAGTTTGAATGACAGCCCACAAAAAGAAGTAACTAAGAAAACCAGACAGATACAACCCTGATGCAATAAGCAGCTTCTCAGAACACCAGATTTGTCTGTTTCATGGATAATCAAGCCCTGTTTGCAGCTTCTAATGTCTGTTTTGTATTTATCACCCATAAATCAAAAAATCATAACAAATTCAAATGTATCTGCAATGTTGTTAATACAGAAGAAAACTGCTTTGTGTGTGTGTTTTGAGCCACGCTATGATAAGGCATTGCATGTACCCTGCTAAAAATGTCTTGCTATTATTCTATTGTTACACCTTTATTCTATTGTTAGACCTTTATATTCCTGCAGTTTTTCTCTGCACCTAGGGCACACGGACACATTTCTTTAATAATCCCAAAGCAATGCATGAAAGTAAAGAATCAGAGCTATCAGTCTAGTACTTCCAGACATATAGATGAGATGGGTCAGACGTTTTTAGTCTGGGAATAAAATGCCATTCAGTCATGGCATTTCCTTCCAGGTACTTCCTAAGCTGACATTTTTATTTAACTCTTCTAACAAATGAGCCAGATAAATAAGCCTTGAATTTCATATTCTGGGGGGAAGTTCTGAAGGCAGATATCTGGAACGACATCTCCAGTTGTGTTGGTTTGAGCTAATTGGAGAATTTGAGTGAGAAATTAGACTATTGCCTGAGAGAGAGAATTAAACATACCGTGTCACTTCACCCAGTTTCACTGAGAGAGAAGAAAGACGATTGTTTTGAGAATGTTCCCAAAACATCCAGATAAGCCAGTGTGCTTGCGGAGTCAGTTGGCTCTGGGTCCATGCTGGCTTTGGCAGCTTCTTTCCTTTGTCTCTATGCCTTTGAACTAATTCAGAGTAAAATCACTAAAACCATTCATTCCTTCCAGCCACTAATCTTTCTGACCGATCTTCAGCTTATCTGCAGCATCATCAAGTGGTGAGATAAAGCTGGGGGAAGGGGGGAAAGGTGATAGAGGGAGCGTTTGGTTTCCCTCTTTTGGGGATTTTGGTCTCCAGGAGGGGTGTGATGTCTGTATTTCTTTTTTACTGTATATTTCTGTAAATATCTGTTATATCTTGTAAATATTTGCTTGTATATTTGCACTGCTGTAAATATAAAGCTTCATTTATTAACTTCCAGTGTGTTTTTCTGAGTTTTAGCCAGGGTTTTAAAAGGTGGGGGGGCAGGTCACTGCAAATCCACTACATTTTTTAATTGGCGCCCAACGTGGGGCTTGAGATTTAATTACATCTGTTTGACTGTTAATTGAATCCTGGAAGTTAAAAATGAAGCTCATCTGGCTACTGAGTTCTTTTTTACCTTCTCTGGCAAACCCACTACACCAGTACAGGTTAGATGTTATTCCATGAGAGCTTCATGCTTTGCACTATGAAATAAAACTGTTATTTTCCTTTTGGCAATCAAAATCCTCATAGAATGGAAGGAATCAGCTGTGTCTTGACACTAGAAATTAGTTACTATAATTGCTTTTAAGACGTCTTATGGAAAGAGGACTAGGTTCCTTCCCTTTCACTTTCAGCCTTCCTTGACTCCAATTAGAGCAATGTTTTAAGTAGGTATCAAGCAGAAACAATTCTTTCTAATGTGGCTGGCAATTCAGTAAATCTGAGTGTCAAGGGCAGAAAAGAGTTAGGAGTTTTAGAAGGTGCTGATTAATAAGTCTCTTCCCCTTTTCGGATGCTGCATAACCCTCCTGCCCCTTTGCCCTGTCAGATAGATTAGCCAATTGTGCATGAGAAGGAGAAGAAACCTGAACTACAGCAACCAACTAAACTCCTGAGGTGTAGGGTGTGGAATGGAACCCATGCAGTTGTATTTTCCCTCCAGAAGCCTCAGGAAGCCTTGGCCCTTTTTGATAGCCTCATGTCATGGCATGATTCTACTGAGGGCTCACTGCCATTGTGTAGCCTGTTAGAGGCCAAGATTAAAATGACAACTGTCTTTTCTCTGTTCATCTATCCAGACCAAAAGCCAAGCAGTCTGGAGGGAAAAGGGATCTGCACACACAGAGGTGAGCTGCACTGGGAAACACGAATCAGTTTTCTTTTTACCAAGTGTAGCAAATGGGCTGTAGACTCCCATGAGAGAGAAAAAAATGTGGCCAGTGGAGTAAGAATGTTGAAAGACTCCTTTGCCAGACCTGTCAGAGACATAAATATTGCTTTCAAACTAGCTTTCTTGTCTCCAGAAAACATATTCAGTAATCAAGAATTGTGGATATGTTCCAGCTGTGGCCTTGGTCTCAGGTGTCGCCTCTGTATAGACCTCCTTGAGGTTTTCTTAGGTGAGACATGACTAAAGTTCTGGATGGGACAAATGGCTATGGCACAAAACACAGAATAAGGTCAAAGGACCAGGGAATAGGTCTTTCAGTTTCTTTCAAACTTCTAGCTAGGACAAGGCACAAGTTCAATGTATTTCACCACCTTCCTCTAACACATACTGAATTTAAAAAAGGAAGGCCATAAAAGGTGACTTACAGATATAGTTTAATGACCCTCATTTTGGCACTGGACTCATTTTGCAATCATCATAAATCTTTGATTAATATATCTGCTATTCAAGATGGAGAACAGTTGTAGAAAAAAGTATAAATTATTTTATTCATAAGTCTAGCAAGACTGGGAACTCAATCCTATTGACTGCTCTGACCTACTTTTCCTAAATACCTGATCTCACTCAGTGGTGCTGGCTGTCTCAAAACTGATAGCACATCAGCTGAACGTGCCTTCCTGGCTACTTCAGAGCAGTAAGCTAAAGCATGATTTTTAGCTCCAGAGTTTCCCTTCTTTGTGTTTGATTTTAATTTATTTCAGTGATAGAATGATTTTTTTTTTAACTTTGTTTTTAGCATCTGGCTTTGAATAGGCTTGCTAAATGTCAAAAACCACAGAATCACAGAATGTTAGGGGTTGGAAGGGATCTCAAAAGATCATCTAGTCTCCTGGCTGAGCAGGATCACCTATACCACATCAATAAAGAATGCATCCAGGCAGGTTTTGAATATGTACAGAGAGGGAGACACCATGACCCACACTGGGCAGGCTGTACCAATGTTCTGTCACTCTCACAGTGAAAACATTTTTCCTCATGTTTATATGGAACTTCCTGTGCCTCAACTTCCACCCATTGCCCCTTGTCCTGTCACTGGACATCACTAGAAGAGTCTGAGTCCATCCTCTTGGCATGCAGTCTTTACATATTTATAAAGATCAATCAGTTCAAAAGCCTTTAGCATGAAGAACTATAATAATGTTGCTGTCTTTCTTGCAGCCTGCAATTGTAGCTAGATTAGTATCTTTAAAAAAATTTAGAGTAGCTATGCTTCTTCACTGTATTATAAAACCGTGTCCTGTCCATTATATACAGTTTCTGTGGTGGATTTAATCTATTGCAATTCAATATCCTGAAGTGGAAATTTCCAATCAACTAAGCCTTTTTAAATATTAATTTATGGACACTGAAATTAATGCTACTGATTTGAAACCTCTTACAAAATGGACTTTAATATTATATGGATCTTTGTATCAAAGCTGAGACTGAATTTGGCATTCATCTCCATTTTTATTTTTCTTCTTCTGAGTAATAGCTTTTTTTTTCCTCTGTGTTTATTCCTCACTGAAACACAGCACTCTTCTCTTATCTTTTTTTTCTTTCTCTAAGAGCAGTATGCTACGTGTTACTTGCACTAATGAATTGGCATTTATAAAGCAGAATGTATACCGTATCTAAGACGACTGCTGTGAAAATGCCTGAGTTGCTGCACTCTCTAAATAGAGCACAATTATGGCATACGGTTGGAGTGCTTTTATCTGTACTGCCACTGCTGGAAATTTAACTGTGTATGTGACCTGAATATTTAGAGCTCAGTGGAAAATTCCATAAATGTAGTGCAGCTTCAGAGCACCTAACAGCTGTTACAAATATTATAGCCATTATACACCGTTGCCAAATTATACATATGAAGCCCCTGTCCCATCCTGACTGTATTCTGTCACCCTTATCTATGCAATATTTTAAAAGTCCCTTTGAAAAGTTTGATGACTCTAGGTGCTAAGTAGGTTGTGTAATAATTTAGTGGTAGTTTTTCCTGTCTGCATATTCCTACTCCTTCATGGCTGTGTGCAGTTAATGTTCAAAGCTGAAAAGAAAGGAAGAAACTGTATCATACGCAGACCACACTTACTGTGTTCTTTCGTTTGCTCAGTTTGATTTACATGCTAAAATCCACTACCTAGCTGAGCAAACACAAAAAGAAACGGAGCAGCTCTTCACACTCTTAGAATGTTTCTTATTATAGGGAAATGGAGCTGAGGTGTATATCCATGGATGCCCCCTTTTACTTACTACAGAAGTACAGTAACATCCCAGGGCACTGTTGTAGTAGGAACTGCATAAAAAAAAATCATTAAGAGAACTTGTAAGAGCAAAAGAAAGTTTGCAAAGCTTTAAAAAGAATTTTTAAAAGAAAAAAAAGTTTTCAAAAGTTTTTTTTTTTTTTTTTTTTTTTAATAAATACTCAGTAGATTAGCTACAATTACGTGAGTTGTAAGCTGGTTTCCTAACTAAAGATTCTTCCTGCCCCTTAGAGTTCAGTTTCTCCTGCTTTTATCCTTTTGGAACCTATTTAAAGACTGTTGTTGAGAAGAGGAAAATGCTAAATGTGGTTCACCCAGCTGCCATTGACAACCTGCTGCTATAGCATTGCCCCCAGCTGTGTGAGAGGAGGTGTTAGTTAACATCCACCTGGGTGTGAGTGCAGGGCCCATCTCAGTAACACAGAAGTATCAAAGTTCATAGAGAAGTAATGGCAGTTCACTACCTACCTAAACCCAAGCTTTGTGTGCCTAAGTAATTTCTTTATGAAGGGGAGTCAGAAGGGTTACAATTTCCAGCCCTTTATCTACATCTGAGCACTGTCCACATCAGTCCAAACAGTGTTTGTCTATCTTAGTTTCATGGTCATCCACAGTCACCCCATGTCTCAAGGCCATCTGTTCCAGCATTCCTCTGTCTTTACTCTTAAAAGGTGGGGTTTTTTATGACTGATGTCTAGCTTGGATCCTCCCTGCTGCAATACATGCACATCTCTGTTTGTCCTAAGGGAGTAGAAACAAATTGTTCCGTTCCTCAGTGCAGCACTACCTCTTCACATTGCTCCCACAGTAAACCCTTATATGAGCTGTTGCCTCGGTCTACACAGTGGCAAGAGGAGGAGGTTGTATGTGAGGCTCTGTCAGTAAAAATAGGAGACAGAGAGCACTAGCACGTCTAAATTAGGTTAAAGGCATTCTGCCCATGACAAATTACACAGGACTCAACATACTGGGATATGTAGAAGCTGGTCTAAGATTAATCCTTTCTTCCATGAAAATGGTGCAATCCATATGGATTCCCTTAAGGAAACAGCTCTTGAGCATTCCTCAGGATCTTATAGGAGATACTTCTGAAGTTCAGCCTTAGAGAAGGCATTTATGCAGGCCAGATTTGTTACAAGTACTGGCAAATGAGCGCTTTTAGGGAAATCTTTTTCATTCAAATACAGTTAAACTAACAGGAATTTAAGGCAAAGTAACATTGAGAATAAATGATGGAAATTATTTTATTTATTGGATCATGTTTTAGCAGTGTGGCCTCAAACTACAATATGATTGCATTAGATAATCACATCACTGAAGCCTCTGCTATTCTTTCATCATTCCTGGCCTCTTCTGCATAATACAGAGGCATCAGAGCAGGTCAATGTCATTGATTATCTCTGCTTTGTAATACTTTGCATCTTCTTTGAATCTTCAGCCAGTTCACTGACCACAAATGCCAGATCCCCTTTTAAGGAACAAAGTCATCACATAAGTAGCACTTAGAGAGTGACATGTCTCACACCTATGTCAAAATAACATAGTCACATTCAAGCACATTGGGGAGAACTGGTAATTCAGACAAAGCAGACTATGACCTAAAATAATTAATTGTTATGAGATACAAATTTTCTGAGTGCTAAATTTAAAAAAATAAATAAATAAAATATTTGGGGATATGTCAGGAGATGCTTACCCAAAAGGATTTTGAAAAAGAAAAAATAAAACCCCAAAAACCTCACTGTTTTCAATATAGATGCTGTAACACTGAAGACCAAATATATGCCTGACCTCCTAAGCATAACTTGCAATTGCACTCATGATCTCAGCAGCTTTCTCAGTTCTGTGAACTGTGAATTACACAATGTCATTATAACTAAAACAACTCATGCAATTTGCTAGAGCTGCACATAACTAAATTGCAATGGGAATGTCTTCATGCAGAAAGCTACTTATTGCCACCTCACTTTGTGAGAGAGCAGTGGTGTTCATGTACTGACAGAGAGAAGAAATCATCTCCTGCAGGCAGAGAGTGCTGCTGGAGGGGCAGGGACAGAGATCAGGGCAGGGATCTACTTCCCATTATTAACAACACCCCTGGGATGCCACGAGAAAGGAGCCCAAGTGCACTGAAGTCTTGTGTGCCGACAGAAACCTTCAGCTGCATCAACCATGCTGGTAAATCCATGCCCTGCTGTACACTGGGCGCACACAAACCTCTCTCTGAGGCTCATGGACAGCTGGAAATCTGTCCAGCACTCCCATGGTCTCAGGGGTGTAGAAAGCATGGGCCAGGACTCAGCGTGGGCCTGGGAAGGAGGCATTGTGCCAGCCCCAGCTTTGGCTTAGTGAAAACCTCACTGATTTCTGAGACATTACACGCAACTCACTAGGACTGAAATTTAAAGGCACAGATCTTCTCTTCCATTTCAAAACTATTAGCATCCTCTCTCACCTACTTACTTCATTTTTGAAGCAGTAAAGTCACCTCTCACAGAACTTACATGAGTTTCCTAAATTCCATTATTACTTCTTTTGCATGATATTAACAACAATTTTGAGACTGATTGTACTTCTTAGCTTAATTCACATGCAAAAGAAGTTAAATGTTTTCAGTATCAGGGTTATTATTGTCTTTTTATCACGCTAAGTTAAAGGCTACACTTTCTTAAGGAATGGACTACAAATACTACTCCTGTAATGGAAAGCACATAAAAATTCACATTTAAAAATTCACAAGCTTTCCTAGGATTGATACTTTGGTTTTACCTTGCATTTATTACTTTTTTATCAATACTCTACCCTGCTGGTATTCTTTCTCCTGAAGGAGCCCTGCTGACCCAGAATTGCTCTAAGTCATTGAAGAATCATAGAAATGCAGAATGGATTGGAAGAGACCTTTAAAGGTTATCTAGTGCAGCTGCCCTGCCACAGGCAGGGACATTTTGCACTAGACCAAGTTGCTAAACCACTGTCCATCTTGATCTTGAACACTTCCAGGGATGGGATATTCACAACTTTTCTCAGCAACCTTTTCCATTGTCTTATCACTCTCACAGTGAAATATTCCGTGCTCATATCTAATTTCGTAAATTTTGCTTAAAATTTTGCAAATCTCTTAAAGGCCCAAATCCTGGATTCATGTTACTGGGAATTTTACAAGGAAAACAGAAAAACAGGATTTAGTGGTTTTGGAGAAAAGTGTAGCAAATAAAATTGTAGTGGACTGAAATGCATCAAGACAGGCAAACACTCTTTATGTTTTCTTTTAAAGCCTTTCCAATCTTCAAACCAATCTGAAAATTTTACATCTCTCTGACTCATGATTCTTGACATAGGTTACAAATACTAAAACTGAGAATATTTGTGTACTTAATTCCAATGCCTTGCAAAGCAAATGGAATTGACAGCTGCCACAATTTTGTTCAAATCAGTACATGTGGCCACTTCATTTAAGTGGAGTGTTTGCTTCCATTTGAGAGTCAAAATAAAGTGCTGTCATGTGCTGTGCTAGTGGAATAAATCCAGGATTTCTACAGAATCTGCCATGCTTATCTTCTCCCTGGTGTCTGTTAACATGATGACCTCATCAAAAAGAAAATCTGGTTATCTGAAAGTGGTTTATTTCACACAACCGTTTAGGGTGATGTTAGATGGAAGGGTCAGTGGTAAGAGAAAGAAGAGTCAAGGCACCCCTAGCAATACAAACCACATTACACACTGTAGATCCATCCTGACAATGACCACATGGTCCCAACAGCTCTTAAATAACCTATATGAAAAGATCTGGTGTCTCCCAGCGGTTTTCTTGCATGTCCCAGTGACACTGAATGGTGACACCTGCTCAGGTGACTCAGATATATACTTGCAGCCAGGCTGGCGAGCAGCCGACATTCCTTGGACTGGTACTGCAGAGTTCAGGCAAGGAGCACTCAGAGAAGAACTCAGAGCAGGAAAGGAGGAGGAGGACATGGTACTGTTAACCACAATCCCTTCACCCTGTGTTAGAATGTAGCTATGCCTGCTGTGAAGTAGGACACCAGCATTTTAGGGGCTCCTGTAGAAATAGATAACAGAAAAAAAATCCCTGCACTGAGCTTCCAAGCTAAATATCCTGTACATAGACAACTTCATTCTTTGGTTACCTACATCAAGGCCTTTCTCCACTTAAAAACACTAACAATCATTTAAAAGTATAAAAATTCACTTTCATCTTTATTGTGAGCTACTTACTTCACATCTCTGTAGAGATTTTACCGAATCTTGGGATTTCTATTGACGTTTCTTTATGTGAAATAAAATGTGGAATTTAGACAGCAAAAAATTCACACAAGCATCAATTTCCTGCCTTGTGTTTTGTGTATGTGTTAAGAATAAACAGCAGATGTCAGCACTAATCCAGAACTTGAAATGTTCTTGTGGAATTTAATCAGACCTCACTGTACTGTCCTGAAAATGGCTATGCTCAGATTGTGAAGAAGCTTATCAAAATCTCTGCTTGGAAACATAATTCTATTTAAAGAACCTCAGCAAATTTTAAGTATCGCTTCTACATGAATACTGGTACCTAGAAAAGGAATACATCTGTATGGAGGGGGTTTTGCCTCATCCTTGCACTAGAAGATCACTAGATCTGTGCACTTCCCTAAAAATGAAAATTACTTTCAAAAAGTGGCTTCAGTAGAGATAGCAGATTGAAAAAGTGAAAACATAACGGTTCAGGAGAGACCCATTGAGTAAAGACAAAACTGAAGGACAAAGGAGAAACCAAGGGTTCTTGCTACGGTTGGCCAGTAGGGGCTGGGGGTCAACCTTGTTCTAGGGGAGAGCAAGATGAGTGAAATGGGTGTGAGATTATGGCTTCTTCAGCTAGGGGTAGAAGTAGACGCCATATCTGGTAAGGAAGGTGCACAAATCACAGAAAATTTTCCTGAAAATAAGGCATAATTTAACAGTACAAGTACCCACAAACCACGTGCAACTGCATGCTGAACTGCATGAAGATGTGGGAATAGAACAGCATCCTTCCTGCCTGTTTACCACCATTTTGAGGTCAATGGATGCCAGATTCCTTATGGAGGGCTTGTAGCATACATTAATGTGCTGCTCCCAAGCCCTGGAAACTTTTTCAGCTCTTGAAAAAGCAGACTTGAAGTAAAATCTTAAACTGCCATAGATTGCATAACCACTTTCTACCAGCACAAAGCACAGTGAAATTTCTCACAGTTTTGACCACTGTCACAGCTGCTAGAGATATAAAAACATATTACATATTACAAAGCCCAAGAGCTCTTTCCAATATGTTTGGTAGGATATCTCAAATCTGACAATAATCTAATGTCTGCAACAGATCATCCCTGACAACACCACTCCAAACAGGAACGCCAGAGCAGTGTTTCTCTCAAAATCTTAGAATCATAGCATAGTTCAGACTGGAAGAGACCTCCAAAGGTCATGTAGTCCAACCACTCTGCAGTCAGCAGGGACATCCTTAACTAGACCAGGTTGCCCAGAGCCCTGTCAAGCCTCATCTTGAATATCTTCAGGGATGGGCCCCCAACTTTTTTATCAATCCATAGAAATATATGGGTTTATTCTGCTGGCTGTTTGATGATTTTTGTTGTTTTGTTTTTTTTTTTCCCTGAATTATTTTCCACCAAAGGGAA
>VWZI01023260.1:0-17585 GCA_013396835.1 Psilopogon haemacephalus | reverse complement strand
ATCCCTGCCCTCCAGCAAGTCAACTGTGCCACACAGCTTGGTGTCATCTGCAAACTTGCTGAGGGTGCACTCGATTCCTCTGTCCATGTCGCTGACAAAGATGTTAAACAGCACTGGTCCCAGCACTGACCCCTGAGGGACGCCACTTGTCACTGGTCTCCAGGTGGACATTGTGCCTTTAATCACTACTCTCTGTGTGCGACCATCCAGCCATCCTGATACCCAGAGTCATCTGTATTTTTTTTACCTTATCTAGACAAGACTTTGCCATGTTTTTCTTATCAGAGATTTATCTTTTCCAGCCCACTGGAGGAACAAATTAAATGTATCATTTTAGTTGAAGGAGAGGGGCATTCGAAAAGAAGCAGAACTGCTTATTATTGAAGTAGAGACAGCTTTATGTCCCAAGTTAGTTTTGCCCCTCCAGTCATTTCACATAAGGGTGTCATGGTTCAGGCCCAGCTGGCAGCCAAGTGCCATGCAGCCACTCATTTGAGGGTTTCCCACACACACTTCCCCACACATACACCTGCAGGTGGGATGGGAAGAAGAATCAGGAGAAAAATGCAAAGTCTATAGGTTGAAATAAGAGGGGTTTAATAGAACAGTATAGAGAGACAACAACAGGCATGGAGGACAATACTACTAATGAAATAGTCTTCACGAGGAGTGATACAAAGCACAGCCTGTCTGCTTGATCCTGCCCCATCCCAGTGCCATGACACAATCACCTGCTCGAAGCACCTGCACATGTGCCAGCCTGCCCTTCCCTTATATAGTGGGCAGGACATCAGTTTGCTTTTGAACACCCATTGGCTGGTTCAGCTGCCTGTCTTAGCTGTGGCCCCTTCTACCTTCCTGTGAAGGGGAAAGAATACCCATGAGCCACACACTTAATCCTTTCCTAACCAAAACTAGGACAGAAAGCAAGCAGCAGTCAGAAGCCTGACCCTGCAGAACACTGTCCCTGTGATGCTCCTTTCTCGTGACCTTCCAGGGAGGAGAGGTTCCTGGGGAACCAGTGCCTAAAAGGGCTTTGAAAGGAACAGGCACCAAAGTCTATCTGAGAGCAGACAGATGCTGACAGTTTTCAAAGAATGAATATAAATGAATATGTCGGTGAAAATATTAACCCAAAGAAATATACCAAGGGAATCACCTAATTTATTTAATGCAAAATTTTACTCAATCCCAATTTGCCACTTGCTTACTGAAATTATTTTGGGCTGCTAGACAGTATTTATTGATATACAGTAAACACAAGTGTTCTGCGTAACACCTAAAGGTAACTCTAAAAACACAGTTTATGAACGTAGAGCTGTAATTTGAGTGCAAACAAGTGCAAACAACTGAATCTGGTCCAAAATTTTCACTTGTATAAACAAGGCCATTCATGAAATGCTGAGCAAATTGGACGTGGGCAGTTGGCTCAGCAATGTTGTCATACCCTTTATTACAAGGAGCCTCTGACAGTTCAGTAGCGCCTTTGTGTGCCTTCTATTCTTATCTGTGATCTCATGTGTCACAAGACCCTTCACATCTTTAAATATTGCCTCTTATCTGACTGCTGTAGTCTAAAAGCAGATAAAATATTTCTATATCACATAAATACATGCTACATAGGGGAGTGAGAGTGAATGTGAGAATGCAGACACGTGCAGTCACATAAAGACATGACTTCATACTGAAAAAGATGCAACCTCTATCCATTTGCAGGGGTACTAGGCTTTCTTGCTTGTTGCTCTGCTTGAGTAGTTTATTAGAAACACACATGGACAGGTTAGGCCAACTAGACATTTTGCTTATGAATACAGATGTGTTTTGGGGTTTTCAGACATTTTTCTGGTTTAAAATATCAACAGTAGAACATGTTCTAACAGAAGATTCTGTAAGCTATCCTCTCAAAAAACAAAAACAAAAACAAATTAAAAAGCTCATTCATCCCTTCAGAGATAAGAAGAGCTAATCANTGTAAAAAGGACAAAATGCCCATAACACAGGCACCACAAAAAAAAAAAAAAAAAAAAAAAAAAAAAAACACAAACCAAAAAAACAGGTTAATATCCAAAGATTACCTCCTTCAAGACCAGGAATGATAGGTCGCTTCAAAGAGGAAGACAAACAAAAATGCCAGGTGGCCTGCATGGGTGAAAAATATACTCCTGGACACTCTGTCTTATGAAGGAGGAAGCAGAGGGTGAAAGCAAGGACAGGTATCCTGAGTGGAGTACAGAGAATTTGTCCAAGCGGTCAGAGACCAGGCCAGGAAAGTAAAAGTCCAGATAGAATTAAATCTGGGCAGAGATATCTTGGAAAACAAGGA
This sequence comes from Psilopogon haemacephalus, assembly GCA_013396835.1. NCBI lineage: Eukaryota > Metazoa > Chordata > Aves > Piciformes > Megalaimidae > Psilopogon > Psilopogon haemacephalus. The sequence continues at coordinate 15,262 of VWZI01023260.1, read as the reverse complement.
AAGCTTCTATAGGTGTTGCAATGATAAAGACTAGGGAAAAGGTGGGACCTCTACCAAAGGAGACAGTGGATCTGAACACCCAGGATAAGAAGGCTGAGATACTCAATTTAGTTTCTGCCTCAGTCTTCACCACCAAGAGCTCTAAACACATTGTCCAAGTTATAGAAGGTAAAAGCAGGAACTGGGAACATGAAAAACTGCCCACTCTAAGTGAAGATCAAATTTGAAGCCATCTGAAAAATCTGAAGGTGCAGAAGGCCATGAGACCTGATGGGATCCATCCATGAGTTCTGAGCAAATTGTCAGATGAAGTTGGTAAGCCATTACTTGTAAAATTTGAAAAGTCATGGCAAACTAGTGAAGTTCCCACTGACTGGAAAAGGGGAAACAGCACACATTTCAAAAAAAGGAAGGAACAGGAAACTACAGACTAGTCAGTCTCACTTCTGTTCCCTGCAAGATCATGGAGCAGATTCTCCTAGAATCTCTGCTAGAACATATGAAGAACAAGGATATGATTGATGGCAGCCAACATAGCTTTATCAAGACAGATCATGCCTAATAAATTTGGTGCCTTTATATGATGGAGTAACAGTATGAATAGACAATGGAAAAGCAACAGATGTCATCTACCTGGACTTGTGCAAAGCATTTGACACTGTCTCCCATGACATCCAGGTCTTTAAATTGAAAAGACTTGGATTTGATGGGTGGACCACTCAGTGGATGAGGAATTAACTTAATGATCAGGCTCAAAGAGTGATCAATGGCTCAATGTCTAAGTGGAGACAAGTGACAAGTGGTTGTTCCTCAGCAGTTGGCATTGGGACTGGTGCTGTTTAACATCTTTATCAGTGACATGGACAGTGGGACCGAGTGCACCCTCAGTAAACTTGCCACCAGCACGATGCTGTGTGGTGCAGTCTGTGGTGGGTTAAGAACTTTCCTTCACACACTATTGAAATTTACCAGACTAGCTCAGATGGCTTGGAAGTAAGATGAAGCTATATTTATGGCAAAGCAAAATTCACAAACATGTATACACAATATATTAACAAAGTATTTACAACTATATACAAATCAGAAACAATACAGAAATCCAAACTCTCTCCCAAACAAAGAAAAACTACCCAGAAGGGGCTCAAAGCTACCCCTCTCTCTTCCTCTCTGTATCCCTTCCCAGTCAGAAACCAAAACACTTAGTCAACAAAGCTTACTTGTTATTTGTGAGTGGAGAGATATTAGAGTGAAGAGGAAGTGAATAGATCCAGCAACACAGACCAGAATGGCTTTTTATCCCTCTCAGCAAACCAATGAATGATATAGACTTCACCATTATCTTCTTTTCACAAGCAGTGATCTATTTTCTCTTATTAAAATATTGCACAGTCAACATGCTGAGGGGAAGGGATTCCATCCTAAGGGACCTTGACAGGTTTGAGAGGTGGACCAGTGTCAGTCCCATGAAGTTCAACAAATCTAAGTGCAAGGTCCTACACCTGGGTCAGGGCATCCCAAGCACAAATGCAGGTTGTATGAAGAATTAATAGAGAGCAATCCTAAGGAGAAGGACTTTGGGGGTACAGATCGATGAGAAGTTTAATATGAGTTGTGCATGCAGTGCAGATAGCCAATCACATCATGGGTTACATCAAAAGAAGGATGGCCAGCAGGTTGGCAAGGTGATTCTGCCTTTACTGTGCTCTTGTAAGACTCCACCTGAAGTACTGTGTTTAACTGTGGAGTCCCCAACACACAAAAGACACAGAACTCTTAGACTGGGTCCAGAGGAGGGCCACAAACATAATCAGAAAGCTGGAGCACCTCTCACATGAAGACAGTCTGAGAGAGTTGAGGTTGTTCAGCCTGGAGAAAAGGCTTGTAGGAACCCTTATAGCAGCCTTCCAGCATTTTAAGAGGGCCTACAGGAGAGCTAGAGACAGATATTTTTGCAAAGGCGTGTAGTGATAGGATGAGGAATAATGGCTTCATACTGGAAGAAATTACATTTAAATTAAACGTTAGGAAGAAATTTTTTACCATAAAGGTGGCGAGGCACTGAGACAGGTTGCTCAGAGAAGTCGTGGAGGCTCCAACCTTGGAAGTGTTCCAAGTCAGGCCATTGAGCAACTTGACCTAGTAGGAAGTGTCCCTGTCCATGACAGGGCAGTTGGAAATAGATTATATTTAAGATCCTTTCCAACCATTCTATGATTCTATCCAGTAAAGATTTTCATCATATCACAGTCTGCCACAGTATTGTCACTTACATTTCTTTTTAATAACAGATTGCTCCAAAGTCATGAGAACTTTTTTTAATGTATTGCTTTATCCTTACTAGCTGCCCACTTACCCTAAAATCAGTTTGATTAATTTCCTCTTAACTACCTCTGTGGAAAAATTCATGATATTACCTGAGGATTTCATATGCATTCAAGAATTTATTTTCACATCCTCTCGGTGAGAAGGCAGCTATTATTGTCCATATCTTTGGACACGAAGAATTAATGCTCTGGAGGAGGACTGAAATCAGATTTACTCTAAATGCTTATTTAGGCATCTATTTTGAGAAAATGAAGGTGTGAACATATGGCCCCTGCTAAAAGCACTGCTTTTGTAATAACCCCAAGTCAAGCATTTGGAATACAAAATTGCAGGCCTCTCTTTTGTTCCTCTATGCCTCTCCTCCTGGGCCAGTGAAAAGCCATTCTTTGCTACAAGGTGTCACTGCTTCAACAAATCTTGTAGAATCATAGAATCACTTAGGTTGGAAAAGACCTTTAAAATCATCAGTTTCAAAGATCTTTAAAATCTCATTCAGATTCAGTCTATCTTTCCACTTATTTAGGAATTATGTATATCCAGTCATCACAACAGCCTTTGGGCAGCAGGGGCTGGGATTTGCACTGATAACAGCTCAGCAGATAGACAGATAAGCAAGGATCTGAACTCAAATACACATGAAAAGGGCTATGGACACCCACAGATCTAAACTACAGAGGAGACTCCTGAACTTGAATGCCCCTAAGGCTGATTGAAGGATCTGAACCATGTTGTGCATGTAGACAAAGTCCCACTTTACATCTTTGATGAACTTGATTGTACAGCACAAGGCATATTCACAGAGCTTTTAATTCTGGTCCCCCCTAAATCCTGAAAGGTTTGTTTGTCTATTTAAGATATCTGAAAACATTTAAAGTTATCTTTCTTGCCATTCTTTTATTAAAATATACCTTGAACTTTAATATAATCTTTAATGCAAGTGTAATGTGAACAGAAAATACAGAATTTGTCTCATGGGAAATTTCAGAATTACTTTTGTTCAAATGAAAATGAGCATTTACAATCACAAAAATGGGCATTGATTCAATTCAGAATCATAAAAGTATTTTGTCAAACTGACTCAGAAATAAATCACAGAGTGAAAATCTACAACCTTGGAAACTATAGTTTGAAAATCTTATGTTTCATTTTCCTAATTAGTCCATAGATTTTTCATTTCCGCTACAGCCTTGTTACTACTGTGATGCTCTTTGCAGCTTGGTCAGAGCAGAGCTGCAGGAGTCTGAGCTGCATCTGCCACACACCATTAAAACTGTCAAAGAAAATTCACTGCGCTAGTATAAAAACAAGAAATATTCTGCCTTAGGTTTCTCATGTTTCTAAGTTGCTTTTCCCTTTAGTGAGAAAAAAAATCAGTGGGAAAAAAACATGTTTTGCTAAGAAATTATTTTGATAAAAAAATTTGCAGATACTTCTAATAATGAGCATTGATGAATCCCACATAAATAAAAAAAAAATCTCTGATCAGAAGATCCTGACAGATGAACAGATTACCCAGAAACTTCTACCCTGAGCTCAGAAATTCATAGATAGCTGGAGTGAGTAGTTTTAGGAAGCTTACAGCACTGTTTTGACTGTGTGATGTCCTTTGTTCAACCCAGATTGAATTTAGTCACTGACTTCAAGCTCCTGCCTTGTGAACAAAGGTGGCCTGTGTACTCTCTCTAAGAAGGGGGACCTTGAACCTGAAATACCAAATGGAAATGTCCACCTTCTTGACCATAGAAAAAGCGTTTGGACACTAGTTTACACATCTTGGTTGTGTAATCAGAGTTAGAATTAGTAAATCTGAGTACAAGGTAATGTATCACACAATTGGTACCTGCTAACAATTTATTATGATCTTAGTAACCCCTTTACAAACAACTTCTTTTTTTTTTTTTTTTTTTCTTTTACATTTAGAGAAATTGAGGATTGGGACACTTAGGAAGACCAGAGTACCTTGCTCCTGAGATTAACTCTCTTCTTTTTTGTTTAAATATTTCCAAAATATTTCCTATGCTGTGCGTTTTAATGTGCTTATTTACCTCTTCTCCTGTTGATTTCTATGCTCTTTTATCCTCCTACTTCAATCTTATTTTGATCCTCTAAGCTCCATTTCTACTCTGCTGCTGCATATTTTATGTTGTACTTATATTACTTTTTCATTATGACTATTTTCTTTTAATAATCCTCTTCTTGCGTGTCTCCTTCTCAATACATCACAGTGCCCTCTTCCTCCTAGGGCCACGTTTTCCCCTGCATCCTACTATTCCCTGGTTTATATATATTCATATATACACTATCATACGGGCCATCTTCCAGGACATCTTTTGGACCTTTCTAGCAGAGCAAAGTTAGCTGACGTGGACTCAGCAAAGCCAGGACTAGCCCTCCACGCATCACAAACAAGAGCTGGTTTATTCCCAGCAGCTGTCAAAAGATCCTTCTTTAACACAGCCATGATATGGCCCATGTAAAATCCGATTTGAAGCTGCAGGTGGTGTTCTGACAGCAGATCTCAGAGGCAATCAGCCTTAATAGTTACAGCCTTGGAAGACTGAAGATACCTGAAAGACACCACTGAGCTTCTCCTTTTTTCACCCAGAGCTTTCTGCAGGGAGCCTGGTTGTTGTATCCTCCTCCTACAGCTCTGATGGGACACCGTCTCTGTAGTTTTCTGCATTAACATCAAAACCAGAAAATCATGATACACCACTTAGCTTATCAGGTGGACCTAACACATTCCAGTAGTGTCCTCTTGGCCCTGACTGTGTGCCAAAGTAGTCACTCACAAGGCTGGCGATGGGCTCAGATCTCTGAATGGCATCTCAGTGCTGTTTACCTTCCTCAGGATGAGGGAGACAGTCACAATACAAGTGGTCTTTTAAAAGTAACAGCACATTGACTTACTGTTTTCCTATTCTTTTGCAGATGATGGCCATAGAATTGGTCCTCAGAAATGCTGTTAGATGTTATAACTTGGCTAACATGTTACATCTGGAGCACCTCTGCTATGAGGACAGGCTGAGAGAGTTGGGGCTTTTCAGCCTGGAGAAGAGAAGGCTTCGAGAAGACCTCATAGTAGCCTTCCAATATCTGAAGGGGGCCTACAGGAGGGCTGGGGAGGGGCTATTCACAAGGTCTTGTTATGACAAGATGAGGGGTAATGGGTTTAAACTGGCAGAGGGGAGATTTAAACAGGATGTTAGGAGGAAGTTCTTTACAGTGAGAGTGGTAAGACACTGGAACAGGTTGCCCAGGGAGGTTGTGGCTGCTCCCTCCCTGAAGGTGTTCAAGGACAGGTTGGATGAGACCTTGAGCAACCTGATCTAGTGGGAGGTGTCCCTGCCTATGGTACAGGGGCATTGGAACTGTATGATCTTTGAGGTCCCTTCCAACCTAAACCATTCTATGATTCTGTGATCTGATATTACTTCTGATTCTTCTAGCACATTCTGCTGAAATAGGCCAAACTACCCTCTAGTTACTGCTGCACCAGAAATCTGTCCCATGCCAATAATGTACCTAGTACTTAAGTCCTTAGTTATAGTGGAAATTAAACACTATGGGGGAAAAGCATATTGTAAGTACCCAGAGAAAACAAGAATATTTAGCATATCTGGTTCCCCAGGAAAAAAGGCAATATGTATATTCTAGATATAAGTTAGGATATAGGCAAAATCTGAAGGGGGTGCAGTTTCCATCTGTGCTCATGCTTTGCATTACTGATGATTTTAATATTTTGATGCTTTTCATCTCCACAACTCTTTTTCAGGGACATTCTGGAGGGAGGTTTTGTGACTATTCTAAAATACTTTAAAAAGCAAGAATACTAGCCTAGAAATTCTTGGAAAGAACTCAGCTGTGTCATGTAGAAAGGAACAGCTTTGATCTGTTCAAGGAAGTATTCCTGCTGAGCTGGCATTTTACAGTTAATTTCTGTCCAAACTGAACTACTCTCACTGATTCATTAGCAAAGAAAACCTCTATCCTTTGCCAGATCACTCTTGTCTATGCCAAGCTAGCTTAGACAGGCTTCTGTACATAACCTCTTCAACATAGTCACTTATTAATGCTAGTGGCAAAGAAATACCAGGAATGATTTTGCCTTTAAAAGGGATGGCCTGAATGTATGGAAACCTTTGTCAAAGTTGTACCCAATTCAAAAAATGTTCAGCAATGAAAGTCACAGTATGTATGGTAAACATGTACCAAAATCTGTTTGATTCATCAGCATAAAAATATCCAACTAGAGACAAGAGGAAACAGCCCCAGGTTATGCCAGAGAGGATGTTTTGGTTGGATATTAGGAAAATTTTCATCTCAGAAAGAGGTATCAAGCATTGGAACAAAGTACCCAGGGAAGTGTTGGAGTCACTGTTCCGCACAGGTATTTCTAAAATGTGGTGCTTAGGGACAGGGTTTACTGGTAGTAGCTTACAGTAGCAATGGGATTGTGAACTCTAGCCAAGTTGAACTCAAAGCTCTCTTCCAACCTCAACAGTTCTATGATTCTATGAAACATCTATTTCTGCATCAAACGTGTAATGTGTGTTTTATTCAGATGTCTTTGTACTAAATGAAGCCTATTTGTTATGTGAAATTCCTCTCTCCTTTTCCATTGCCTTCTGACACCACTGACTGCCATTCTTCCTATTCAATATAGAATCATAGAATCATAGAATGGTTTAGATTGGAAGAGACCTTAAAGATCATACAGTTCCAACCTCCTGCCATAGGCAGGGACACTTCCCACTAGACCAGGTCACCTGGCCTTGAACACATCCAGGGAGGGAGCAACCACAACCTCCCTGGGCAACCTGTTCCAGTGCCTCGCCACCCTCACTGTGAAGAATGAGAAGCACCTGCCCGTGGTTTACAAGGTTTTGCTAATTTGTAAAACATTATCGTTGTATGGTAGACTCAAAACATGATAAACAGCTTCTCCAACTAGCAACCGTGTTTCTTTAAAACTCACCACGAGGGTTCAAATTTCCTGCTAACTGCCCTGATGGCTGCATATGAGATTTTTTTTCTTATTGCCTTTCAAATCCAATTTTTTTTTTTTAATTTTTAAATTAGATGCAAGTTCATCTATAAAATTATCTGTTCTCTCTGAGACCATCACTGGCATTACATCTTTAAAAGATGTATCTTGAAGGTATTGAAAGTGAGAGTAGGATCACCAGTTAGGGTGATGGGGAGCTTATGGAGAGACACAGCCTAGACTCCAAGTGAGGCAGAGTCTCAGAGCTGGGCTGGGCTGCTGTCTGCAGCAAAGGGTTGCCTTCCCACTCTGGTAACTGTTCATTAATATCGACCTATCTTCTTTTGTGCTGCCTTTGAATTGCTTAAGCTAATACTTTGCAGTTCAGCATTGGAGTGGGATAACATCATCTTACCGGGAAAATATTGAATACTGAATATTATCTGATAGTTATACTAGGAAGTGTTAGAATCTTTTTGGTATGAAAACATGTCAAGAACACTGGACATCCATGATGTCTTACATCATTTCACCAAACAGGCTTTCAAATTTTTGTATGGTTTTACCAGAAGGTTCTTATTAAATCATCTGAGTTTTTTGTATGTCATTTTTGCATCTCCAGGGTTATAATTGTTCCCTCATAAGCAGCTGGATGAAACTGCATATGAAAGGGTGAAGAAATCTGTGTTCAGTTTCTTCATGCATAACCGAAATAAGCCATTGGAATAAACCAGACACATATGAAATCAATTTTCTGTTTGATCTTCCAAGACTAAAGAGTTTTTCTTGTTTCGGTGTTTGTTTGCAATACTATGTTAAATTATCCTTTTTAATGCATGCATAAGATAGATGCATGCGTTATTATCTTGGTGATAAAGGACTGCTTGACGCAGGGGCAAGGTGATATTTAGCCAAACATTAGAGACATGTGAAGGGCTCATGCCTGCCTCTAAGCTTGCCATTTAACCATGGCAAACAAGGGGCAAAAAAGACACGTGACCGTGTAGTTCATTTTCTGACTCCCAGCATGATTTCTGCATTCTACATTAAGCCCTTACCAGTTAGATAAACAAACAAATCATGGGAATGACACCTTAAGTGTAGGCATGTAGCTACTACATGTAGCCATGTACCTCAGATCAGGGAAACTCTCCTGTGTGCCTTTGCTCTCCTTTTTCCTTTCTGGGAAGCCTGTGAGCTGAACCAACGATATGGTTCCACTTAAGGAGAAAAGTGAAAGACCAAGAGAAGTATCTGTCAACACTCAGCTCATAGTACCTAAAGGCCAAATGCAATGACACAAAGAGCTCTTGCTCTTTTGCAAAGTTATGGACTGCTGAGGTTTTCCAAAAGCCGTCACTCATTTTAAATATTTCTGAGTTGACCTGCGGCATAGGAAGTTCCATGTAAACATGAGGAAGGATTGTTTCACTGTGAGGGTGACAGAACACTGGAACAGGCTGCCCAGGGGATATGTGAAGTCTCCCTCACAAGATCTTCAAAACTCACCTGGATGTGTTTCTGTGTGATCTGGTAGAGGTGATCCTGCTCTGGCAGGGGAGTTGGAATGGATGATCTTTCAAGGTCCCTTCCAGCCCCTAACATTCTGCGATTCTGTGGCTTCAAGGCCAAAGCAGGCACCTTCCAGTACAATGCAGGTGTGACTCACTCTCTCCCAGCACTGCAGTATTTCTGTACAGACTGTCTGTATGTGGAAACACAGTACTGTACTATTTGTTCAATTAATTACTTACCATAGAGATAGACTCAAGATAGTTATCTCCATCAATATTTACAAGGTCTTCTTGAGGCAGACCACAGTGTGCTCTCTGCATGTTTTGAGTGAAATGAAATCTATATGGGTGTGTTTAATGGATATTGCTTAAACTTGATGTTCTATTAGCTGAGGCCACATGGCTTCTGCTGGCCTGCTGGACTCATGACATTCGCAGAGTAAGGGCACATCTACCTGTAGAAGACCATTTAGATATGCAATCACATTTATTGCTATGACTGTGAAGATGCCTTTGGCTTCATAACTTACATTAGGAGAAATTTGAAAGAAGTATTTTTATATGAACAGTTGAAGAGCTGTATAAGCTCATCTGGCCAGAGGGCTTATTTTCTCCATTGGATTATACGGATTTTCTAAAAATAGACCGACTACAAATTCTGGAAATTTAAGAATTTATTTGAACCAAAAAACATAGTGGATTTAATTAGATAAATAAATAAACAGAGTAATTAAAGACTGCTTTGACAAAGAGAAAGTCACCTTTTGAGGAATACAAACAGGTAATTTGAAACAGTTGCTGTGATTTAAAAATACATAGGGCTCAAAGCTTTAAAATCATGTTTTACTCTTTCTGCCTCATGATTCCAAGGTGCTGCATAGCTGAATAAGTAGATGGCAGCTAAAGCAGTAAGAAGTATTTTCGCTTGCTCTCTCCTTTTATACATATATGCAAACATACATACAGAGAGAGAAAAAATCTACCAATGAGCCTTTTAGTCAAGAATTTATGGTGTGGTTTAATGCCAGCTAGCAACTAAGTACCACACAAACTCTCACTCATTCCTCCCCTCACAGTGACATTGGGCAAAGAATCAAAACACAAGAAAAACTCATAGGTTGAAATAATAACAATTTAATAATTGAAATTAAAATAAAATATAGCAATAGTAATGAAAAGGAAGATAAAAAAGAGAGTGAAGTAAAACCCAAAAAAGGCAAGTGACAGACAATGTAATTGCCCACCAGCTGCTGACAGATGCCCACTCAGCCCCTGAGCAGCAAATCCCCACACCCCCAAGCCAACTACCCTCAGTTTATGTACTCTTTGTGATGTTGTGTGGTATGGAATATTCATTTGGCCAATTTGTATCACCTGTCCTGTCTGTGTCCCCTCCCACCTTTTTGTCCCATTTCAGCATTCTTGCTGCCAGGGTGGAAGAAGCTGAAAAATACATGACTTAGTATAAATACTACTCTTGGCAACAGCTAAAACGTCAGTGTGATATCAACATCAAAACAGAAACTGTACCCCCTACTAAGAATAAAACTAACCCTATTTCAACTTGACAGGAAAATCTATGAGAATGAAATTTGAATTCAAGATTTGTAAAGCATTTACTTTTCTATTTTAACAACTCAACTTTGGTTTGTTCCCTGACACGTCAAGAAATTTTTTTTAACCTTAAATTGACTATAAGTTAAGGATGAGTGATAAATTTTAATCATACTTGGTTCTTAAACACTAACTGGATACAAAGTAGGATCTAGATTTGCCATTAAGTAATTTCAAGCACTTAAAATACAAAGAACAACATAGCATAGTAAGTTATAGAAAACTCATAAACTGTAAATAGATGTAGAACTGTGTTTTAGGTAACTTACTATTAGGGAGCTTATACTGTAACACATTGGTATAACAAGATATTGGAAATTCATTGAAATATCTTAATTTCCTTTCAGTCAGTTTGTTATTTTCTTTACATATAGAGTACACTTTTAATGCTGTTGTAATGTCCTTATAAAGTTTTTTTTTTGTACAGTACTGTGTCCCTGGTTGAAGAAAATGTTTATATGCTTTCCCAAAGGAGAGATTTTTTTTTCAACTGCTAACTAAAATCTGAACTCCATATATAAATTCAATGTTTGGGTTTTTTTCATACTCAGTACATGAATGGCCTTTTTCAAGTCCAAAACCCTGAAGATTCCTTTAACTGCAAGAATTAAGAATACCTACAATTTAACTATGCCTTAAAAATTTCTCCCCACCCTGAATATTATTTAAACATCAAAAAATAAAATGGGTCATCTTGCATTGCACAACACCAAAAAAAAAAAAAGCAACCAAAAAAAAACCCACCAACAAAAAAACCCAGAAAACCTGAATAACCGTAGTGAAATAACTGTAGAATTCAGTACCATTCATTAACCGTGACACAAGTTTTATGATCCCTTTGTTCAGCAGCTGTGAGCTAATGACAACAAGGCAGGGCAGATATGCAAGTCCATGAGGTCATGTCCTTCACTTCTGAACCTATTTGCACTTTGTTCTTTAGCAAGTCTAAGCAGATTGGTTACAGTGAAATGTTGTACCAGGATAAACTCAGACAAAATGTAATTAGAAACAGTGCCAAATTATCATTAGATAGGTTTGGCTTTTTCCCTCTCTCACAGATGTTAGACATAGCTGGTTAATACTTTCTGTATGTAAGCCCCATGTACTCAGGCACTTCAGTCAGACTAGATGTTTGAATTTTAATGTATCATTCTGTTTGGAGATATTTAACCCTTCCTTGACACTTCCCACTATTGACTGGCAAAGTGCATGCCTTATAAACTCATCCAGTTTTATCTGGGCTCAATTATTCCATGATGGATAACAATCTAATGCAAACACTTTATGTGCCTATATATAATTTCCATGCTTCAGCTACTAAATGAGAAATCAATATTAAGTAAAGATACAACTTCTGGTAAATGTCTTCGGATTTTGAAATAAAATCTTAAGCTTTGACAGTAGCCATTTTGAGGTGGAGGAATTACCTTCTAGAGATGGCCAAGCAAAAAAACTCTGAAAAAAATCCTACTGGGCATAGCAATAAAGAATAGGGAAAGATTATGTATGTCTGTAAAAGGGACATGACTTGAGGATTCACTGGCAGTCTTCATTCTTTCATTCATGTATTCTTTGAGTGCTTGAACTTGCAGCCTTAAAATTCTGTTAAAAGAAGCCTCCGTAAAGAAAGGCTGAGGGAGCTGGGGCTCTTTGGCATGGAGAGGAGGAGACTAAAGGGCAGTCTCATTAACATTTATACATAAAGGATGAGTGCCAGGAGGATGCAATCAGGCTCTTCTTGGTGATGCCCAATGAAAGGACAAGGGGCAATGGGTGAAAGTTGAGGCATAGGAAGTTTCATGGAAATGTGAGGGAAAAATTCTTCACTGTGAGGGTAACAGAACACTGGAACAGGCTGTCCAGGGGAGTTGTGGAGTCTCCCTCTCTAGAGATATTCGAGACCTGCCTGGATGCACTCCAGCATGGTCTGCTATAGGTGGTCCCACTTTGGCGGAGGGGTTAGACTAGATGATCTTTCAAAGTCCCTTCCAACCTCTAATATTCTGTAATTCTGTATAAGTTGGCATGTGTACCTCAGTGTAAATTAGAACATCATCTTCAAAAGGATCAATAATAGGCTGCAACGTGAGTTCAAAGCAATAGGAGCAAACCAAATATACTGGTTTACAACAGCCTACTCTCACAAGCAAGGGCCCCACACAGATGGGGAGGGAAAACCGTGAATATAGCCCTCAATTGAGATAAAGAATGAGTTTAATGGAAATGTGTTATAGGTTAAGGAGTATCTGTTCTATCACGAAGAGAATTCCTCCAGAGGCAGTAGAAAGTTTCAAAGGGAGGCATTGCATATTATCATGTTATTCCATTTCTCTGCCTGTATTATCCCTGTGTTAGGAGTAGACCTTCCAGTCAGCTCTCTCTTGGTTTGGCTCTGAGAATCTTGGCTCTTAGCTGCTGATGCTGCTTTTACTTTCGGCTGGTGGGAAATTTTTTTTTTTTGCCTGGCAAGGCCTACCCTGGAGACCTTGGTCTGCAGAGGGCTAGAATATTGCTGATTCTGTCTTTTGCATTCATATATTTTTTGCCTTTATACCTTTTGTACTATATTTCCTGTCATAAATATTTTTTCCTGTCATAAATATTATTGGTACTTAACTTCCAATTCTGTGTGAGTGTTTTTTAATTTACTCCTTTGGAGTAAAATATGTTCTGTCCTCCATCTGAAGCTGTTCCTGCTCAAACCAGGACAAAATTATACCTTTATCTACCTTGCAGAAAAGCACAGCAAAAGCAGAGGCAGCAGTAGAATACATTAATTAAAGAAATCCCCCACCCCTCAAGCCCACAGCCACCCCAAAGGAAAAGCCCAGCACGTCAAAGCCAGAAGCTGGAAGCAGCAACAGGAAACAGAAATCTTCCCATGTTACAATTTGAACTACAAACCCCATGATACTCTGCTCCAGCCAGCACTTTCATTTTAAAGTTGGCATGACATTATCATTGTATCAAATACTCATCATCAGGTTCAGCTGGCTGAACCTGTGAGACAGGAAAGGTGATTCTGCTTGTTACATCACCTTAGCTTCAAAAAGGCTCAGATGTGTATTGAATTGGGGAAAATGAGATTTTTCTCTTTATTTTGTAACTTTTTCATTAGAAATTAGTATTAAACATAAACAAAACACTATATCTTAGGTAAAATATGGTTACATCAGTTCTTTCCTGGAAAAAGGCAATTTATGCTGAGTCCAGCCATTAATTAGCTGAATAGTATGCAAAGCATGACAAATAATTTAACTTTTAATCATTAAGTCATTAAGAGACTTCATTTAACTTCATGAAGAAATACTGTTAACTTGAAGTGTTTAGTGCTGCATTGACCCTAAATATAACTCAACTCAAATTTACTTCTTGCTTAGACTTTGTAATACTGTATTTGAAATAGTGTAAGCTAAGTAACAGTTATAAACACACTACAACAATATTAGTATTGACATTTGAAATGTCAGAATAACATTTTTTTATATATATTTTTTAATATATGTTATATATATATATATATACTTTAGGTGTGCAGACTTTGATCGCTTCAGGGATCTGCTGGCCAAAGTATCATGGGAGGAAGCCCTACAGGGAAGAGGGGCCCAGGACAGCAGGACAGTATTCAAGGATCACTTCTTCTGTGTCCAGGAGCAATGTATACCAACAAAGAGGAAAGCAGCGAAGAATGCCAGGAGGCCTGTCTGGCTGAGCAAGGAGCTCCTGGACACACTGTCACACAAAAAGAGACTCTACAAGGAGTGGAAGATAGGACAGCTAGAATGGGGGGGATATAAGGAAGATGCATGAGCAGCCAGAGGTCTGGTTAGGAAAGCCAAGGCACAGTTTGAATTGAACCTAGCCAGGGAGGTCAAAGGGAACACCAAGAATTTCTACAGATATATTAATGGTAGAAAGAAGACTAGGAAAGGTGTGGGCCCCCTGAGGAAGGAAACAGGTGACACGGTCACAAGTGACATAGAAAAGGCTGAGGTTCTCAATGACTTCTTGTGTTGGTTTGAGCTAATTGGAGAATTTGAGTGAGAAATTAGACTATTGGCTGAGAGAGAGTTAAACACATTGTGTCACTACAACACGTTTCACTGAGAAAGGAAAAAAAAAAATTGTTTTAAGAGATGTTCCCAAAACAAACGANCGTTTAAATAAGAAAGAAAAAAAAAAAATTTTTTTAAGAGATGTTCCCAAAACAAACGAGATTAGCAGAGGGCTTCTGTCCATTGGGCACTGCGGCTGCTTTCTCCTTTCTCTCAGTCTTGGTGGCTAAATTCAGAGTAAAATCACTAAAACAACTAACTTTTTCTCCTACCACTAATCTCTGATCTTCGGCTTATCTACAGCATCAACAGGTGGTGAGATAAAGCTGGGGAAGGGGGGAAAGGTGGTAGGGGAGAGTTTGGTTACCCTCTTCTGGGGATTTTGGTCTCCAGGAGGGGTGTGGTGTGTGTATTACCTTTTTTACTGTATATTTCTGTAAATGTCTGTTATATCTTGTAAATATTTGCTTGTATATTTGCATTGCTGTAAATATAAAGCTTCATTTATTAACTTCCAGTGTTTTTTTCTGAGTTTTAGCCGGGGTTTTAAAAAGGTGGGGGGGCAGGTAACTGCAAACCCACTACACTTCTTTACCTCAGTCAACACTGCAAAGGCCTCCAGCCACGCTCCTGGAGTCATGGAAGATAATGGCAGGGACTGGAAGAACTGTCCAGCATAAGTGAAGATCAGGTTTGTGATCACCTGAAGTGTGAACACCTGGAAGTGTTCAAGTCCATGGGTCCTGACAGGATACACCCATGGGTAC
>VWZI01023259.1:49972-69854 GCA_013396835.1 Psilopogon haemacephalus | reverse complement strand
TGTTGAAAAGATTTCACTACATCCTTCATCTCCAGTTTGAGTTTCTGCCCGGGAGTAGCAGATAAACAGTAAAGAATAATACTTCACTATTTATAGCTGCTGTGATGCTAAGAAGCACAGTTATTAGCAGTCTCATTGAAAAAGAGTATTTGACTTTTCCTGGTGTCTTTGCTCACACCAAGGAACATAAATCACGACACAGTTCTCTGCCAGATGTGCTCCTTAAGACTTTAGCCTAAAAGTAACCATATTCCTCCCCTACTACGATCTAATATGTCACCCTGAATTGCCAACTGAATTCTAACCGCTGCAAAGGATGTACTAATTCAAATAAATTTGCTTATAGTACATTTTAAAATCATAGAAATTCCCTCCCCAGCTTTTCTGTAGGCCCTCTTCAGATACTGAAAGGCCTCAAGAAGGTCACCTCGGAGCCTCCTCTTCTCCAAATTGAATAGCACCAACTCCTTCAGTCTGTCCTCATAGCATCCTCATGGCCCTTAACTGGACACACTCCAGCATGTCCACATCTCTCTTGTTCCAGGGGCTCCAGAACTGGATGCACTACTCCAGGTGGATCAGAGAGGGAGAATCACCTCCCTGGCCCTGCTGGCCACACTTCTCCTGATGCAGCCCAGGCTCTCCTTGGCTTTCTGGGCTGCAAGTGCACACTGCTGACTCATGTTGAGCTTCTCATCTACCAGCACCCCCAAGTCCCTCTCCTCAGGGCTGCTCTCCAGCCAGTCACTGCTCAGCCTGTATTTGTTCTTGACCCAGATGTAGGACCTTGTACTTGGCTTTGTTGAACCTCCTGAGGTTGGCTTGTGCCCACCTCTGCAGCCTGTCCAGGTCCCTCTGGTTGCCATCCCTGCCCTCCAGCCTGGCTGCTGCACCACACAGCTTGGTGTCATCAGCAAACTTGCTGAGGCTGCACTCAATGCCATGGCACCCACAAAGATGTTAAACAAGACTGGTCCCAGGACTGATCCCTGAGGGACTCTGCTTGTCACTGGTCTCCACTTGGACATGGACGATTGACAGAAACTCTTTGGGTGCAGCCAGATCTTTCCATTTATCTCCCTCATAAATCGATGCTCTACTTTGTAGTTCCTTGTAGTGATCATGTTGAGAAACGTGGCAGTTTTGTGTAAGACAACCATGACAGAGATGAGTATCAATTATTTTGAGAAATACCTCAATGACTACCAGATTCAAGGGCACTGAAGTGCTAACTTTATTTCATCATGCAGGGAAATCGCAGAGGTTGAATTACTTCTGCTGCAGCAATATACAGCAACAGGCTCTGAATGGCACTAAACACAAAATATATCTGGAAATCTGGCTTGAAGTAGAACTGTGTAATTGCAATTAATCTTAGGCATTACGAAGGCTGAGGATGATCAGCCAGGCTGGATGAGGATCTGTCCAGCCTAATCTAGAGTAGGGTGTCACTGGGCATGGCAGGGGGGTTGAAACTAGATGATCCTTGTGGTCCTTTCCAACCCTGACTGATTCTATGATTTCAAGAAGGCTTTCCTTCTGTATACTAGATATCTTGTCACAGGTGCTTGCTAGACAAGGACTCTGGCCCAAAATTGGACTTTTCAATGGCTAAGATAAGAGATACACAGACTAAAAGTCTCCAAGGGGGGCTGAAAGTACCCAAAAGTGGGAAAATTCTTCAAAAAAAGCCTTAATTAAGAGGCTGGCTATCGTGGTATAAGCCTTGCAATATTGGGTCATGCAGGGAAATATTAAACCAAAAAGAGTATCCTTGAAGATTTGCCTTGTATATATTTGGTCCTACCTTGGTCTGGTTCCTCTCTATGGCCTTCTGAAGTAAATAAACACTGAAAAGCATCAGAAAATGGACAATAAAATCTGGCATTTTGACTCTGCTTAACATACTCAAGCAGTAAAGCCCAAAGGGCAGCAGTGAACTTAGCATAAGGAAGAGAAATTCCAGATTCCTTTATTTGAAGAAAAATCAAACTCTAAAGAGTTAAATATTATATCTTATTTTAAAGCTTTAGTTAAATCCTATATCACTCTACAAATAAATCTTGGACATCAGAGTACCATGGCATCTGCAACCTCATTTTGCCATGGAATCACCAAGGATGCAAAGTGGTGGCTGTGACAACATCAGACCTTGTCCCAGGTTTCCAGGATCAGCCTTTAAAATGGAGAAAGGTTATAATTAATTTCATATAAATAGGCTGCAAGTGGATACATGCACACAGACACACAAAAAAGGGTGCTTTTAGTCCAAAGATGAATAAGTGATCATAGTGGAAGTTGTTTCACTATAGCTTTAACTACTGAGGGTGAGGTCAGATCAACAATCAGCAGACTAGTCCCAGTGATACAATAAAAAATTAGCTTGCTCTGCCTTAAAGACAGTATCTTAGAAATCTGGAGAGAGCAGGTTCTTTCACCTTTGTTAGAATGACCTTTGAGTTAGATGAAGAGAAATCCTCTGAGGAACAGGACCTGGGCTTCTGGGTTGAAGAAAAGCTCAACATGAGGCTGCAGTGTGAGTGCAGCCCAGACAGCAACTGTGTGCTGGGCTACAGCAAGGGCAGCTGTGGGCAAGGGAGGGGATTCTGCCCCT
Source organism: Psilopogon haemacephalus (assembly GCA_013396835.1). Classification (NCBI taxonomy): domain Eukaryota; kingdom Metazoa; phylum Chordata; class Aves; order Piciformes; family Megalaimidae; genus Psilopogon; species Psilopogon haemacephalus. Next base: position 67,240 of record VWZI01023259.1, on the reverse strand, counting down.
TTGCTCTGCTCTCCTCACACCCCACCTGTAGTACTGTGTGCAATTCTGGAGCCCCCAGCACAAGAAGGACATAGAACTGTTGGAGCCAGTGCAGAGGAGGACACCAAGATGCTGAGAGGGCTGCAGCAGCTCTGATATGAGGACAAGCTGAGAGAGTTAGGGCTCTGCAGCCTGGAGAAGACTTCCAGAAGACCTTGGAGTGGCCTTCCAATATCTGAAAGTGGCTAGAGGAAGGCTGGGGAGGGACTATTGACAAGGTCTTGTAATACCAGGATGAGAAGGAATGGGTTTAAATTGAAAGAGGGGAGATTGAAACTGGATGTTAGGAGGAAGTTCTTTGCAGTGAGGGTGGTGAGACACTGGCATAGATTGCCCAGGGAGGTTGTGGCTGCTCCCTGCCTGGAGGTGTTCAAGGCCAGGTTGGACGAGGCCTTGAGCAATCTGTTCCAGTTCTGTTCTAGGGAGGTGTCCCTGCCTATGGCACAGGGGGGTTAGAACTGGATGATCTTTGAGGTCCTTTCCAACCTAAACCATTCTATGATTCTATGATTCTATATGAAGATGTGTTTGCCTGTGCCACATTTTCACGTGTGTTTCACTTTTGCGTTCCATAACTGTAAAACGTTTTGCTACCAAAACAGTTATCTCTGCATGCAAACCTTTTCTGGAAAGGCTGTCCCTTTTCTTGTCTGAACAGTGACCTTTGGCTAGGTTGTCTCAGGCCAATGCTCTTTTCTGAATCATAGAATCAGTCAGGGTTGGAAAGGACCACGAAGATCATCTAGTTCCAACCTGCCTGCCATGGGCAGGGACACCCTACCCTAGAGCGGGATGCCCACAGCCTCATCCAGCATGGCCTTGAACACCTCCAGGGATGTGGTCTGACTCACCCCACTGAGAAACCCATTCCAGGCTCTCACCGCTCTCATTCTGAAGAACTTCCTCCTCACATCCAATCTGAATCTCCCCACCTCCAGCTTTGCTCCATTCCCCCTAGTCCTGTCACTACCTGATAGCCTAAAAAGTGCATTGGCAGGTTTTTTTTTAGCCCATTTCAGATAGTGGAAGGCCACAATAAGGTCACCTGGGAGCCTCCTCTCCTCCAGACTGAACAGCCCCAACTCTTTCAATCTGTCCTCATAGCAGAGGTGCTGCAGCCCTCTGAGCATCCTCGTGGCCCGTCTTTGTTCACACTCCAGCCTGTCCACATCCCTCTTGTCCCAGGGGCACCAGAACTGGATGCAGTACTCCAGGTGGAGGTCTCACCAGAGCGCAGCAGCTATGACATGCTGATGCATGCAAATGTGGTTCAGTAGAAGAACTTGTTTGTAAAAATTCCAAATCCAGTTATCTATTGAATTGCAGGTCTGGGAACAGATTACTTGTGCATCTATTCAAATTCTAATTGTCTGCTGAGATCTTTGTGTAATATAGATCTTCATATTTTTTCTGAAATTTAGGACCTGCATCATAAATATACTTAGTTGGGCAGACTACTGGAGTTCCAAAATGAGCACACCTGCATGGATATAGATGATAGCAGAAAGAGTGATTGGCATTGGAATGGGCTGCCCAGGGAGGTGGTGGCGTCACCTTCTTTGGAGGTCTTTAAGAGGAGGCTGGATGAGGCACTTAGTGCCATGGGTTAGTTAATTAGAAGGTGATCACAGAGGTCTTTTCCAACCTGGTTAATTCTGTGTGATTCTGTGATTTGGAGAAGTTGTCAAGACAGTCTCCTCAAATGGTTTACAGGAATACAAGTCCATAGAAGCAGATGTGCATTTGACACCATGTTTTCCCCTGAAAAAACTTACACGTATTTTTGTCTCCAGTTCCTGACCTAGGATATTTAACCCTCATGTTTGATAATCCCAAGTTCTGCCTTAGCCTAGACAGTTCTTCAGTCATGCATTTTTTTGGTCATACCTCTGAAACACCAGGTTTCTAAGTTCCTTCTGGGTAGTCAATCCTCTCCTTCACCAGCGCCTCTTCTGGCACTTCCTTGTCTTTTACCACAGCAGCTCCTTCCCTCTTGTTTGTTGGATCTAGCTCTGGACTCTTAAAGCTTTATTTCTCCCTTCCACATTTACAGGAATGAACTTAGAATCATAGAATACATTGGGTTGGAAGGGACCTTCAAAGATCATCTAGTCCAATGCCCTTCACAGTAAGAAGAGACTTCTAGGCAGAATTGCTTTGAGATACCTCAGCCAAGTGGGCACAACAGAATAGACACAAAAGGGATGGCAAACCATGGCCAGACTTCTCCTGTTGATGTCAGGGAGGCAGTAAAGCCAGGAGAGCACATGCATGAAATGAGCTTCAGCTTTGCTACTCATGTTGCTGTGGGTGCAGAGAAGAGAGAAAGGTCACCTTGCTTCCAGAGACATCTCCGTGTTCCTCATCACATCTTGATTCTGATTCCCTTGTGGTAGCAGGACTAGTAAATTTGCCTTTCCAGTGAACTGTGAGTCTGTGGTTTCTTTGCCTGCTGCTGCAGAAAGCTATCTTAAGTGACTGCTCTCCTTCACATTTGTCTAGAGATGCTCCTGATCCTCCACAGGAGAAACAAGCTGTGTACAGAATGCCTGAGTTCTCCTTCTGCTTGTAGATATGAAACTACTTTATCCTGGGAGATTTAGCTTGCACAGCTCACGCAAGGGAAGTATCTTTCTCCAACACAGCCACTATAGAGCCTTGCCAAATCAAATTTCTTCATGGAAGTCCCTCAGAAAAAAAGATTGTTTATATTGAGCAAACAACTTTCAGGGAAGGAAAAAGAGAACAATCAGTTATTCATGCAAGAGCACTGGTTTGGCTAGGAGAAATATTCCTAAACCCTTAACAATTGCTTTTGAAAGGCAGCCAGTGTGAAATACAAAAGTAATATTAAGTTAAATGCAATTTCAAGTAGCTGGCTTCAAGGATCTTACCAAGGACAAATGTCTGCAAGTGCTTGGAGTACCAGACAGACAAAAGGAAGGAGGTGACTTTTCTCAGACAAGGAGCTAGGAACTAGAACTTTGCCATCATATTACATGAACAACAGAAAAGAAGTCCACACTTAGCCTACTTAGCAATTTTCAGAGTAACCTTAACCTGAGGTGTATTTAAAATTATTCCCTCTGATTTTGTTTTTATCTGATGTGTCTCTACCTGTGCTTATCTAACATACTTGCTTTTAATTAAGGCAGACTGGATGTGGACTTAATCAGCTGCTGCTGCAGCAAGGTAAATCACAATTAGTTTCTTGAGCGCAGAGCTGTCAAAGGGAAAGAGATGCCAGGGTGCTGATTTACAAATGCTGCACAACATTCTGCATGTGAGGCCTGGGTGTATTGTCAGCTTTGCCTGGTACAGCTCGTGGGCCTGGACTCATCTCATTTAATATGCAGCATCTGGTGTATATTCTGAATAGAATAGAATAGAATAGAATAGAATAGAATAGAATAGAATAGAATAGAATAGAATAGAATAGAATAGAATAGAATAGAATAGAATAGAATAGAATAGAATAGAATAAGCCAGGTTGGAAGAAGCCTCCAAGATCATCCAGTCCAACCTAGCACGCAGCCCTAGCCAACAGTACTAAGTGTCCCATCCAGTCTCTTCTTGAACACCTTCAGGGACGGTGAATCCACCACCTCCCTGGGCAGCCCATTCCAATGCCAATCACTCTCTCTGGCAAGAACTTCCTCCTAACATCCAGCCTATACCTCCCCTGACACAGCTTGAGGCTGTAGCCTCTTGTTCTGTCTCTGGGTGCCTGGGAGAAGAGCCCAACCCCACTTGGCTACCACTTCCCCTTAGGTAGTTGTAGACAGCAATGAGGTCTCCCCTGAGCCTCCTCTTCTCCAGGCTAAGCAATTCCTTCTTGTCTAATCAGAGACAATTAAGCAGCTCTGGAAGGTAGTTCAGCCCACTTGGGATATGGCTGATCCCCTGCAGGTGCACTTAGGTGGCTCCTTCGGCTGTGCAGAGGGTGAAGAGAAGGTCCGTGAGGATGCTCAGAGGGCTGCAGCACCTCTGCTATGAGGACAGACTGAAAGAACTGGGGCTGTTCAGTTTGGAGAAGAGGAGGCTCCCAGGTGACCTTCTTGTGGCCTTCCACTATCTGAAGTGGGATACAAAAAACCTGGGGAGGGACTTTTTAGGCTATCAGGGAGCAACAGGACTAGGGGGAATGGAGCAAAGCTGGAGATGGGGAGATTCAGACTGGATGTGAGGAGGAATTTCTTCAGCATGAGAGTGGTGAGAGCCTGGAATGGGTAGCCCAGGGGGGTGAGTGGGACCACATCCCTGGAGGTGTTTGCAGCCAGGCTGCATGTGGCTGTGGCCAGGCTAATCGAGGGTAGGGTGTCCCCGGGCATGGCAGGGGTGTTGGAACTAGATGATCCTTGTGGTGCCTTCCAACCCCGACTGATTCTATGATTCTCTGATTCTATGATTCAGAAATTTATGTGTCAGACAAGTGTCTACAGTTAAGTGGTGAGATTTAGACCACCACACTCTGCTGCCTGGTTGCATTTTAACCCTCAGTTAGGTTCTAAAGCTTTGCATGTTTTGCATATAGAGAGAAGCAGATACATGAAGATAAAAATCCACAACAGCCAGCATGGTCTGCAGAAAACTGCCCCAGCCGAGGAGGGCAGAGGGCACCAAGGTGACAGTGCTGTTAATCTCACACAGCATTGCACCTACAGCTCTAAACCAAGAATGTTACTTTGCCTGTGCCTTGCCCATATAAACACGGACATTGAGTACAGTTTCCTACTACTAATAGGAGGACAGACGACTTCTTTGTGTCCACTTGTCTTCCTCAAGCCCAGAAGAAAAATCTCTGTGTGACTCTGAGTCCTTAACAATGGAAACATGCCAGGGTTCCTTCTGTGAATGTTCAGACCGTTCTCCCAGGGAGAAGTTCTTCATGTCAGACAAAGCAGCTTTGATCAGCATTTGTGAACGCTTTACCAACATACTACTCTTTACTCGAGGACTTGTAGAGTAAATTAGGACTCCATCCAAATGGGAATTTAAGTGCTGCAGTGCTGAGAGTCGCAGGGCTAGGTGATTAGGCACATAATCACTGCAGTGGAATCCAAAGCTGAGAGCAGCTCCTGGTTCCTTCTGCAATGCACAAGAACAAATGGGATTCTCCAAGCCAGCACATTGAGCAGGACTCATCTGCATCACAAGTGGGAAGGTCTTGAGGACCACAGTGTAGTTACAACCATTTGCTGTTGAAAGCTGAAACAACGATAATACATATCCCAGTAATTCAGAGTCCAGAAAAGCATTGTGTTTGTTTCTGAAGTGGCAGGAGACAGGTTGCTTCTCTTATTCTCCTGACCAAGTCTGTGTACCCATGGCACTGGTGAAGCAGCTTGTTGAATGCATTGCCACCCTGTTAGCAGAGGCTTTAATTCTTTTGCACTACTTAAGTACTTTAACTGCAAGGGAAAGCCGAGGAGGGGGAGTGGGGGGGAGTTGTTCTTCCCAGAAAAATAACAAGCAAATGGAATGATGTTTGAAATCAGGCATGAAGAAACAGAAGCTGTGTTTGGTTTGTGTGTGAAGGTGCCATTTGAATGGCTGTGCAATTCCCACAGCTGCCTTTCAGTGCCAGGAAGAGTGAGTGGGCAGCGATGTGGACGAGGGTACTCACGTAAAGATCACAGAAGAAATGCTGGCAGCGGTCCTCCTCCTTTTGTTTAGGGCTGTGACACAAAGTGGATGTGGTAGGGTCAGTACTCAGGAGGGAGTATACAAATAATCCCTTAACTGAAAATAGTTCCACCAAGATATTAGTCATCTAGGGTAGGACCCAAACCACAGCATACTGACTGAAAAACGCTTGGGCCCTTGCCTAATCTAAAAAATGTGAAGCAGCAATAAGAGCTGAGTTCTGTCTGCTCTGCTGCTGTGCACTCTGTGTGTGCTGTAGCACATGCCTGGTTTTGCAGTGGTTTCTTGCCTGCATTGGAAGGAAATGCTACCTATGGATGGAAGAAAATGTTCTCTGTGTCGCACAGCCTCACAATACGGCCTCAGTGCTTCATCATGGCAGACAGAATTGTTTGTTCTAAGTATTTGGAGTGAGTCCAGAGGAGGGCCACGAAGATGATCAGAGGTCTGCATCACCTCTGCTATGAGGATAGGCTGAGATAGTTCGGGCTCTGCAGCCTGCAGAAGAGAAGACTTCCAGGAGATCTTATAGTAGCCTACCAGTATCTGAAGGGGGCCTACAGAAGGGCTGGAGAGGGCTATTGACAAAGTCTTGTAATGCCAGAATGAGGAGGAATGGGTTTAAAGCAGCAGAGGGAGATTGAAACTGGATGTTAGGAGGAAGTTCTTTTCAGTGACGGTGGTGAGACACTGGCACAGGTTGCCCAGGGAGGTTGTGTCTGCTCCTTGCCTGGAGGTGTTCAAGGCCAGGCTGGATGAGGTCTTGAGCGACCTGTTCTAGTGGGAGGTGTCTCTGCCTATGGCAGGAGTTTGGAACTGGGTGATCTTCCAACCTAAACCATTCTATGATTCTGTGATTTCTCTTACTTCAGTTAACACTTCGTATCTAAAAGTGAACCTGCCAAGATCCGGGAGAGGTTGTCTTGGATTAGAAGAAGAGAAAAACTTCAGCTGAAGGTAGAACCACCTTCTACAAAGATGAAAAAAACCCCCGAATCCATAGTAAAACAAAACAAAAAAAATCATTAATGCCCAAGCTGAGGCATTTTCACAAGTATATTCAGCTCGCAAGGGTAACACAACAGTGGGTTGTGTTTTCAGATGGAGTTTTCCCCACACTACACTCAGAGATCCAAACCTAGACTTGAGTCTCTTGGGGACTCTGATCTCTGGGAGGATTGTGGTTATTTCTGTATTACTTTCGACTTGTACATTTCTGCATATAGCTGTAAATATTTGTAATCTATTGTAAATATTTGCTTATATATTTGTTGTGATTAATCAATTTATAATTATTATTGATAATATCGGGGGGGGGGTTCCGGAATAGTCGCCCCGGGTTCTTTGGATGCTCTGTTGGCAAAGATAAATACACGAAATCGCTTTAAACACAGAATAAACAGTTTAAGCAGTCAGAACTTAGAGAACAGAGAGCCTAAATACAAAGCAATCTCAACCGCCCCTATAAAAGCCCACGAAATGCATGGTAGATACAATGTTTCTTCCCAAGAAAGGAGAGAGAAGGAGGATTTATCCCGAATAGAAAGGAAAAGAGAGGGTTTTGCCTTGCTGCCTTTGCTGTGATGCCACTGTTGATGCCGCTGCTGCAAAGCATGTGGCTGGAGCTGGACGGGTGCTGAGGCTTGAGTTCCTCGCGGCAGGAGAGGGAGAAGAAGAAGCTAACGGTCGTTGCACCCCCTTAAATACTCCATTAGGGGAGCGTGGAACTGACCAATAGGCACTTAGCATCCACTGAATGGCCAATTGGTTCAAAAGTCCCGCTCCCAGGGGTGGGCTTCAACACCCTAAGACACAACACAGATCACTTGACTTTGGGCACGTGACCTGTGTGTGCAGTCCCAAACTTCCTGGTTCCAGGGCCACGTGGTGTGCCCACCCCCTGCAACCCTCCTCTGGACCTTGCAACGGAAGGGGGTGGGGGACCCCAGGAACTGAACTAACTCTGGGCAGTAATCACGCCCATACCAGGACAATATTGTGCTAAGCTGTGAATATAACACTTCACTCCTTATCACTCCTTAAGTTTTCCCCACACTACATTCGAAGGTCCAAACCTAGACTCGATTCTTTGTGTGATGCTTTTTGGGCAGGCGACCTACCTGCAACAGTCTGTGCAAAGGCTGTCAAGCACCTTTCCTTGTTCCTCATGGCCTTGTTTTGCATGAATTGATACCCTACATACTCAACTGTGCTGGTTTGAGGCTAATTGGAATGTTTTAATAAGAGAAGTTATGTTATAGGCTGTGAAAATAAAACAATGGTGATGTCTGCTTCATTCATAGGTTTAATGAGATGTACAAAAGCAAGGACACAAACATAGATAAGACAGAGTTGCTCTGGTCTGAGCTGTGGCTGTTGGTCACTCTCTCTCCCTTCCTTCTAACTGGATCTTTGTAGCTCAACTAATCAATTCTGCTTCTAACTCCCCTACCTGATCTTCCTTGTTTACCTGGACCTTAAGGTAGATTCTGGGATAAGATTTGAGGGTGGGGGGAGCGTGGAAGGGTGGCTGAAAACCCCCCTGGGGACTTTGATCTCTGGGAGGGCTGTGATGTTTCTGTATTACTTTTAACCTGTATATTTCTGTATACAGCTGTAAATATTTGTAATCTATTGTAAATATCTGCTTGTACATTGTGCTAAGCTGTGAATATAAAGCTTCATTCCTTAACTTCCAGCAAGCTGAGTCTAGTCAGGGTAAATTCAAATGTGTGTGTGGGGTGGGGAACTCCTGAACACATCAAATGTTTTTCCTGTTATTTAATTTTGGACTTCAAGTTTGGAAAAAAGAACCTCACTGTATCTTTGTGACAGATAGCAAAGCTATATCTGCACACCCAGGAAACAGGAAGCAGCTAATATGTATTGTGAAGTGAAAAATGTGTTAAAAAGACTCTATTTTCTGTCTTGAACTGGCCTAATGGGCAAAGGATAAACAGAGCATGTTATGTAGTCTAATTTTAATATTACCTGCATTTATTCTCTCTTAAGCCAACAGGGGAAATACAAACCAGATAACCTTAGTGTTTGCACATGCTCAACTGATAATTGCTTTGGTGTAATTTCATAGAATCATAGAATGGTTTAGGTCGGAAGGGACTTCAAAGCTCATCCAGTTCAAACCCCCTGCCATAGGCAGGGACACCTCCCACTAGAACAGGTCACTCAAGGCCTCATCCAACCTTGTCCTGAACACCTCCAGGGAGGTTGTGGAACACAGAAGCACAGAATGAGATCAAGGGACCAGACAATGTAGTTCAGGTCATTGAGGAACACATCCAGACAGGCCTTGAAATTCTGCAGAGAAAGAGGCTCCACAATCTCTCTGGGCAGCCTGTGCCAGTGCTCTGGGACCCTTACAGTAAAGAAGTTCCATCTTGTGTTGAGCTGGAACCTCCTGTGCTGCAGCTTCCATCCATTGCTCCTTGGCCTATCCCAGGGAGCAAGTGAGCAGAGCCTGTCCCCGCAATCCTAACCCCCAGCCCTCAGATATTTATAAACATTAATTAAGTCCCCTCTCATTCTTCTCTTTTCCAGACTAACCAGCCCCAGGTCCCTCAGCCTCTCCTCATCAGGCAGTCCTCCAGTTCCCTCATCGTCCTTGTAGCCCTCCACTGTCTCTTCTCCAGGAGATCCCTCACCCTCTCAAACTAATGTTTTGTATGCACCATGATGGTTACTACAGCTGCATGAAGAAGGGCACCTGTTATGCTGGTGAGTGCACTCAAACATATTTCAAGATCCTGCTACTTGTGCTTTCCTCAATGTGGTTTTGTTGTTGTTGTTGTTGGGGTTTTTTTTAATGTTGCTGGGTTTTTGTTTGGCTTTTGTTTAAGAACTAAACTTAAAATGTGGTGAATGGCTGACAACTCACTCCTGCTACACACATGTAAAGATGTCTATAAGTAGACACCACTATAATGCTTTCAAACACTGGAGCCATGATATTTGAATAGGTCACTGTGCTTCTTACAAAACATCCAAGTAAATAGGCATATCCATGGCTTAAACAGATTGGTGCAGCTTTCTTATCTGGAAACACTTGGGTTAACCTATCTTGCAATACTTCTTGTGTTCCAAGAAGGTTGTTTTTATACTGAGGCAGCTCCATCGGTGTTATCTCAGTGTGAATCATGCTTTTTTTTTGCTGTTCAGCAGAAGGATGTATTTTAGACATGTGGATGTTGGAAAAAACTATATCTGGTATCAGAGGGGACCCTATTATATTTGCAGCACTGACGTGGTAGGCATAGTGTTAGGCTTTGCATCAGCTGCCTGTGATTTAATCCAGACTAGAGATTACTGTGCTGCCAAAACCAACTTAAAACTGACTAGTTCACATTGTAATGGAAGTGGAATACTTGTTTTTATTAAAAACAGTATACCAAACAGAATTGTCATACAATCATAGAGCTGTAGAATAGTAGGGGTTGGAAGGGACCTCTGAAGGTCATCGAGTCTGTCCAAAGGCCTTCCCAAAGCAGGTTACAGAGGAATGCACACAGATGGTTCTTGAAAGTCTTCAGAGAAGGAGGGTTAACAGCCTCCCTGGGCAGAATGTTCCAGTGCTCCATTGCCCCTACAGTAAAGAAGGTTGGTGGTGCATTGAGATGGAATTTTCTGTGTTCCAGTCTGCATCTGTTGCCCCTCATTCTACCACAAGGCAACACCATAAAGAGATTGTCCCCATCTTGACATACAGCCTTCAGATTTTTTAAACATCAGTAAGATCTCCTCTCAGTCACAAAGATGCTCAGAGGGTTGCAGCAGCTCTGCTATGAGGACAGGCTGAGAGAGTTGGAGCTCTGCAGCCTGCAGAAGAGAAGGCTTCCGAGAGACCTTATAGCAGCCTACCAGTATCTGAAGGGGGCGTACAGGAAGGCTGGGGAGGGACTATTCACAAGGTCTTGTAATGACAGGATGAAAAGTGTAATCGGTTTAAACTGGCAGAGGGGAGATTTAAACAGGATGTTAGGAGGAAGTTCTTTTCAGTGAGGGTGGTGAGACACTGGCACAGGTTGCCCAGGGAGGTTGTGTCTGCTCCCTGCCTGGAGGTGTTCAAGGCCAGGCTGGATGAGGCCTTGAGCAACCCATTCTAGTGGGAGATGTCCCTGTCTATGGCACAGGGGGGGTTGGAACTGGATGAGCTTTGAGGTCCTTTCCAACCTAAACCATTCTATGATTCTATGATTCTCCAGACTAAATGGCCCCAGGTCTCCTACTCTTTCCTCATAAGGCAGATATTCTACTTTTCCTCCCATCTCTTACTTCCATGGTCTGAGATCCCTGAGGGTTGGTCTTAACATCAAAGGCTGAAGCAATGAAGGCATTCAGTAACTCCATCTTCTCTGCACCCTCTGTCACCAGGGCTCCCTGCTCATTCAGCAGTGGGCCCACATTTTCCTTGAATTTTCTTTTATTACTGATGTATTTGAAGAAGCCTTCTTTGTACTCTTTTACTTCCTTTGCCAGATTTAATTCTAAGAAGGCTTTGGCCTCCTTTGTTGCATTCCTACTTACCCTGACAACGTACTTAAAATTCTCCCAAGCAACTGGTTCCTTTTCCCACATCCTGTGAACTTCTTTATTGCACATGACTTTTTCTCAGCAGCTCCTTGCTCATCCATAAAGACCTCCATCCTCCTCTATTCATTTTTTTTTTCACTCCATTTTTTTTTCAGGAGTTAAGTGTGGGGTGATAAAGACCCCAGGTGGGTATTTTTATAGCTTAGCATTATTGCAAGTCATTTACATCTAATGTCTATTCCAATCTCCATGTTCTCCAGTTTTTCATAAAATCACAGAATTAACCAGGTTGGAAAAAACCTTCGAGATCATCGAGTCCAACCTATCACCCAACATCTTCTAATTAACCAACCTATGGCACTGAGTGCCTCATACACTCTCTTTTTAAACACATCCAGGGAAGGTGACTCCATCACCTCCATGGGCAGCCCATTCCAATGCCAATCACTCTCTCTGTCAACAACTTCTTCCTAACATCCAACCTGAACCTGCCCTGTTACAGTTTGAGGCTGTGTCCTCTTGTTCTGTCCCTGGGTGCTTGAGAGAAGAGCCCAACTCCACCTGGCTACAACCTCCCTTTAGGTAGTTGTAAAGAGCAATGAGGTCTGCCTTGAGCCTCATCTTCTCCAGGCTGCACATCCCCAGATCCCTCAGCCTCTTCTCATGGGGCTGTGCTCCAGGCCCCTCACCAGCCTTGGTTCTCTTCTCTGGACACCTTCCAGCACCTCAACATCTTTTTTCAATGGAGGGGCCCAGAACTGGACATGGGACTCAAAGTGTGGTCTAACCAGTGCTGAGCTTCTTTATTCCACATGACTTTCTCTCAGCAGCTCCTTGTTTATCCATACAGACTTCCTTCCTCCTCTACTATTTTTTTTCCCCCACTCCATTTTTTTGTAGTTCAGGAGTTAAGTGTGGGGCAGAGGGAGTGATTGGCATTGGAATGGGCTGCCCAGGGAGGTGGTGGAGTTACCAACCTTGGAGGTGTTCAGGCAAAGCCTGGATGGAACACTTAGTGCCATGGTCTAGTTGATTGGATGTGGCTGGTTGCTAGATTGGACAGGATGATCTTGGAGGTCTGTTCCAACCTGGCTTATTCTATTCTATTCTATTCTATTCTATTCTATTCTATTCTATTCTATTCTATTCTATTCTATTCTATTCTATTCTATTCTATTCTATTCTATTCTATTCTATTCTATTCTATTCTATTCTATTCTATTCTATTCTAATAATGTATTAGGCAAGTAACAGGCCAATGCATATTACTTAAACAGAATAAGTGTAATGGTAGCTGTTATAGCCCTGAATTTATAGTGAATGGTTTCAAAGTTAATGTATCTCAGAGCAGAATAAGGCTTTGTGAGAGCATTTATAGCATTATAGAGTTCCTTGATGAAATTAAGGGTCATGCTGTCCCAGCCTTTTGTTTTGATTCACCAGAGGGAGTTTAATCTCAAGGTATTTATCATGCTACTTTCCAAAACACAGTAATATATTAAAAGAAGGGATTATGATCATGGGGCTCATGCCTGAGGGGACTACTCTCTGTTTCTGCTCTAAACACTCTGAGGATTGTATCTTAATATATGTTCTTATGTTGATATTGCATATTTGCATTAATAGGTTGTGTTTTTTAGCCACCAAACTCAGGAGCCTGTCCTTCCTGACCTCTACTTCTTTCAAGTACCTGGTTTGTCTGTGACTGACCTCTGCATGATTCTGTACTCTGTATTGATTAGGACTAGAGATGGTGTCAAAAATATCCTAGGAGTAGAAATGGTGTAAAAAATATCCTAGGGCATTTGATTATAGAAAATATTAGCCCCAAAATTATTTGTTTACTGTAGAAAAATTGAACATTTTCAGAGAATGTGGCATCTCTGGTAAGTTAGAAAACATACACTTCTAACTTAAGTTGGGCAGAAGGATAGAAAATGGATGTCTAGTTTCAACTTTGTTGTGTATAGAAAAACAAAAACTAAATCCACTGAAATTCAACAAGGCCAAGTGTAAGGTCCTGAACCTGGGTGGGTGCAATCCCAGGCACAACTCTAGACTGAGTGGGCAATGGCTGAGAGCAGCCCTGAGGAAAAGGACCTGGGAGCCTGGGTGGATGAAAAGCTCAAGATGAGGCTGCAGTGTGAGTGCAGCCCAGACAGCAACTGTGTGCTGGGCTGCAGCAAGAGCAGCTGTGGGCAGCAGGGCAAGGGAGGGGATTCTGCCCCTTTGCTCTGCTCTCCTCACACCCCACCTGGAGCACTGTGTGCAGTTCTGGAGCCCCCAACACAAGAAGGACAAGAAAGTGTTGAAGTCAGTCCAGAGGAGGCCACGAAGATGTTCAAAGGGCTCCAGCAGCTGTGCTCTAAGGACAGGCTGAGAGAGTTGGGACTCTGCAGCCTGGAGAAGAGAAGGCTTTGAGGAGACCTTGGAATGGCCTTCCAGTATCTGAAGGGGGCCTACAGGAAGGCTGGGGAGGGATTATTGACAAGGTCTTGTAATACCAGGATGAGGAGGAATGGGCTTAAACTGGCAGAGGGGAGATTTGGATGGGATGTTAGGAGGAAGTTTTTCACAGTGAGGGTGGTGAGACACTGGCACAGGTTGCCCAGGGAGGTTGTATCTGCTCCCTGCCTGGAGGTGTTCAAGGCCAGGTTGGATGAAGCCTTGAGTGACCTGTTCTGGTGGGAGGTGTCCCTGCCTGTGGTGGTAGGGTTGGAACTGGATGATCTTTGAGGTCCTTTCCAACCTAATCCATTTTATAATTCTATATATAAACTTTCAGACATACAGAATGAGTATTCAGAATATTCATGACAACCTTTTCCTGAATGTGCTGTTTTTGGGGGGAGGCACGAGCAAGGCAGATTGTAATAGATAAAATGAGTAAGAGAGGCAGCTATGACTTTTTTTTTCATCCTGGGAGAAGAGATAAGAGCAAGATTGCAATCTGCAACATAAGCATTTGAGGAACAGATTGTAGCGAAAGACACTTCTGTTCCTTCTTACCTGTTCTGAATGATCTTTCCATTCTAAGAAGGCAGTAATCTTGCAAATGAGTTTGTATAGATGCATTATTTACTCATAGATGAAATGACAACCTGATACTTAATAGATTAAAAAAAAAACAAAGCAAAAAAACCAAAAACTTCCCAAAACTCACTGGGAAAGAATCATATTTCTTGCTTGAAAGAATCATATTTCTTTTGTATTGCATAGACAGCAGCATAATTAAAGTTTGCTTCCAGTCTCAAGCAGAAACATGAATGTTCTTAAAAAAATCAGGAAACATGACAACGTGGCCACCAAAAATTCAAATACTGTTCTGCCAAGGGCCATGCAGTATCTGGGTGAATAGTCTGATATAGAATAAAATAAAGGTATCGTGTCTTCAGAGGTTGGAAGTAACTTCTACTGGGGTAGAAGTTCCTACTGCACTGTATAAGATGTAGTAAAGTGAGCTTTAATCAAGTGTGATGTGACTTTTACACACATACCATTTCTATCCCTTCTGCATTCTAAGGGTAGATCCAATCTCAGCTCATCACTGAGGTATCCTTTCCAGTACCTTCAAAGTACATTTCAATGATATGACAAGAGATTCTTTAATTTCCCTTTTGCTCACCTTAGCAGAGAATCATAGAATGGTTTAGATTGGATAGGACCTCAAAGCTCATCCAGTTCCAACCCCCCTGTGCCATAGGCAGGGACACCTCCCATTAGAACAGGTCTCTCAAGGTTTCATTTGACCTGGCCCTGAACACTTCCAGGGAGGGAGCAGCCACAACCTCCCTGGGCAACCTGTGCCAGTGTCTTGTCACCCTCACTGTAAAGAACTTCCTCCTAACATCCAGTTTAAATGTCCTCTCTGCCAGTATGAACATTAGGCCATATTTTCCACAGGTTCTCTGAAAGAGAACTTGAAAAGATGACACTGAACTGATGGTGGAGACCTTGTAGGAATGTCTAGAACCAGCCTGTAGAAGAATTTGCTCTGCTGAAGTTTCTACCTGTGTGAGAGACTGAAGGGTCCCCCTTGTTTGAATCAACGAAGATAAGGATTACTGTCTCCTTCCCCCAAAGTCAATGTTCCTGGCTGTATCCGAGATACAGCATTTTGCTGATGCTCCGGGATGTAAATACTGCAGTCTTTTTTTACTTTCCTGGATTTCTGTCTGGCACTGACTTTCAAGATGTTCATCAGCTACCCTAAAGAGATGTGTATTCAGGCTATGAACAGCTAAGTGGCACAGGCAGGAGGCGGAGCCGCTCCCTAGTGCTGCCGCCAGGACCCCTGATAAGGCATGACAATGCACAGGAGGAATTCCTGGGGAGCTGCACCTGGACATTGATAAGACTGGTACTGGAAAAACTGTATAAAGAAGAACTCAGAGGAAGAACTCAGGAGGAAGAACCCGAAAGAAGAACTCAGGAAGGAGAACCCAAGTAACAACTACTCCACCAGCTAGAAGATGGACTCCTGACCAATGTTACAGAGCATCGCTGGACCACGCACACCTCTCTCTCACACCCTGTCTCTGTCTGAAGGTAATGTAATCCTTGCTGGTCTCTCTCCACTGTTTTTTTTCCCTTCTCATAATTTCTCCATTGTTCCCTCCCTCTCTCTCTCTCTCTCTTTCTCTCCCTCCCCTACTCCCTCTGTTTTGTCCAACTTTATCCCTTAATAAATAGTTTTGTGGTGATATCTGGTCTCGCTTGTACCTTAATTTCACAGCACAGCAATCTATAAGAACAGGTCTTGCTCCTCTGGACAGAGATCATGTTAATATCTGGCCTCCAGACCTTGACACCCTGGCTGTGGATGTGTGGGTTTGCCAGATCTAGATCTACCAGCTGTTCACATTAGCTTGAGCTTTTGTTTGGATAGAGAGATACATAAAGAAAGGTTCAGAGCAGATACAGAAATCATAGCAAACCCCTTGAACTTTTCCCCCCCATCCCAATATTAAACCTATAATCCCCAAGATCACTGTCCCCTGCTTCGGTTACAGCTACCATTGATTGCTTCTGTCTTGCCCTCAACATGCTCCTTAGTGTGCTGGTTTGAAGTAATCGGAGGATTTGAATTATAAATTAGACTACAGGCTGAGAGAAGAAAACACTGATGGTGCTACTTCACTCACAGCTTTAATGAGAAAGAAAATAAAATGTTTTAAGAGTTGTAACCCAAATATAGATAAGTCAGACTGCTTCAGACCTCCTTGGGCAGTGTCTACTTTTGCATGGCTCCTTTCTCCCTGCCTTTTGTAGCTGAATCTGAATAATTCCACTAACTTCTTTCCTGCTGCTAATCCCTCTGGCCCATCTACCTCTGCCTATCTGCTGCATCAATAGATGGTGAGATAAGATTGGGAAAGGGGAGAAGGTAGTAGGGGTGGTTAAAACCCCTCTTAGGGATTTTGATCCCTGGGAGGGCTGTGGTGTTTCTGTATTACTTTTTCACTGTATATATCTGTAAATATCTGTTATACATTGTAAATATCTGCTTGTATATTGTGCAAAGCTGTAAATACAAAGCTTCATTCCTTAACTTCCAGCTGACTGAGTCCTACCCTGGGTTATTTCAAACTGTGTGTGTGTGGGGGGCAGCTAACTGCTAAACCACCACACTTAGGTAGTGCATTTACAGTGAGAATGCAGCGAAGCTGCCTTTAAGGAGGAGAGATTCAGAAACTCCCTTTAAACGCTGCATATTATGCAGAAAGCAGCTGACAGCCATCTGTGTGCTTTACACACTCTGCTTCAAGTGGGCTGCTCAATTTTCTAAAGTAGGACAAACGCAGATGCACAAATAGGATCTGAATTTATGACCTAGAAACCCAAGGTGGTTAATAATGCAATCAGTGAAGCAATTGTGTATGTGTTAACTGGGTCATACGAATTTGTGGTGTGACAGCTCATACAAGGAAGTTATAAATAGATCTCAAGAGGAAGTAGTATAAGAAGTGACAAATAGGAGGCAATGCAGATGGAAAGGTGACCTTTGATTCTATTCTTCCTTTTTAAAAAAAAAAA
>VWZI01023259.1:0-13964 GCA_013396835.1 Psilopogon haemacephalus | reverse complement strand
TTTTTTTTTTTCCCCTCAGTCTACCTCTCACAGGAGAGTTGCAGGAGTTACAGACTGAGCCACCTCCAACAACTCATGTCAGTCTGCCTTTCCCTCCAACACTACAGTGTCTGGGGGCTGATATTCAAGACGCACGACGGAAGAAAATTTTTCTGCTCTCGTTTTTTTCTTAAGCCTCGCATTTGTAGGTTGCTTTTCCTGTCACACTGTGGTTAATTAAACGGCACTCTCTGACAATGTGCGTGAGCTTTTGCAGTGTCAGTTGAAAAGGAAAAAACACTGAGCAATGACGTTCGATTGACATCATAAACCAAACACACATATCTAAATTAGATGCTGATTTGAGAAACGGGATGTTGTTGACTTCTGGGATGTAAGAATATGTTATGTTATGTTTGTTTTTGGTTTGTGGGTTTGTTTGTTTTTTGGTTTTTTTCTCTTTTGTTTTTTTAAAATTTCTTTTAATATAGACTCCCAATAAACGAAATCACAATGGTGCAAAGGAAGTGTGCTGTAAATATTGCTACCACGCTCACAGTAGCTGGAGAAGTTCACTGTGTTGTCTCTCTTTCAGTGCCACTTGCAGCCTTCACAGAGCACAAAACCTAACCTTTCCAAAGGCAGACAAAACTGTGCTCTTTGTCATTTTGCTAGCAAAGTGATCTATGCAGTGTAGATGGTGATAGCCTGTGAAATAATGCAGATGCACAAAGGCTTTATGAGAGATATCTCTGCTATGAGGACAGGCTGAGAGAGTTGGGGCTCTACAACCTGGAGAAGAGAAGGCTTCCTGGAGACCTGGAAGATATTGGATAGATATTGGAAAATATTGGAGTGGCCTTCCAGTATCTGAAAGGAGCCTACATGAAGGCTGGGGAGGGACTATGCACAAGGTCTTGTAAAGACAGGATGAAGCGTAATGGGTTCAAACTGGCAGAGGGGAGATTGGAAGTGGGTGTTAGGAGGAAGTTGTTTGCAGTGAGGGTGGTGAGACACTGGCACAGGTTGCCCAGGGAGGTTGTGGCTGCTCCCTCCCTGGAGGTGTTGAAGGCCAGGTTGGATGAAGCCTTGAGCAACCTGTGCTAGTGGGAGGTGTCCCTGCCTATGGCAGGGAGTTGAAACTGGATGATCTTCGAGGTTCTTTCCAACCTAAACCATTCTATGATTCTATGCTTCATGTGCTTCTATGATTCTATGTATGGACACTTGCCCAACGCCTTCATCTTCAGATTCATCCACTCTTGAGTCTGTGAGGTTGCCTGGTTTAAATACATTTATTAGCAGATATCAGAGATCCACCTGAAATGTGTCATGTTATGGAAGTTCAAGTATTTATGACACTTTACTGTCATAGGAGAGCTTTGGTCATCCTTTACCCAGGACAAGTAAGTGAGTACGGAAGCATCTGGTCTTAGATATCAGCATTGTACTGGCTGATAATCTGCCTGATGCTTAGAAGCATTGAATTTTGAAACTTTTAATGTGATGTTCAGGCATCAGATATGCTGTCACAGCTAGGAAATTCTTCACTGAAGAAGAGCAGACCCAGAGTGTTGCAAACTTAATACCAGACCTTTCGTTGCATTGCACTTCTTCTGTGCTGTTGGGCACATTGGAGCTGGAAAGCGAGTTATACTGGCTGCTGGGCTTTTGAGCAACCCAACACATGGGCAGGCCTGGCACAGTGACTCATTGTCAAAGCCTCACTATGCCTTAGGTGTAAATGCATAGCTGAGAGAATTCATAGATTTCTGATAATCCCAGGTATGGGGCAGACTCTCAGGAGAAAAACAAAAATTCTGGGAGTCACTGTGAATAAAAGTAAGGTTGTTCATCCTGGAGAAGGCTTCAAGGAGACCTTGTGGTTTTTCAGCAACTAAAAAGGGTCTGTAAGAAATATGAGGACAAATGTTTTAGCAGGGCCTGTTGCAACAGGACACAGGGTAATGGTTGTAAACTAAAAGAGGGTAGATTTAGAAAAGCTATAAGGAAAGGATGAGGGTGGTGGGACAAGTTGCCCAGAGAGATGGTAGAAGTCCCATTCCTGGAAATAGTCAAGGTCAGGTTGGATAGGGCTTTGAGCAACATCATCCAGTTCACAGAATAGAATCACGGAAACATTCAGGTTGGAAAAGACCCTAAGGATCACCAAGTCCAACCAATAACGTTACTCTACAAGGTTCACATAATCACAGTTCATAGAATAGTTAAAGGTGACCCTGCTGATTCGAGCAGGTTTGCACTAGATGACCTCTAAAGAGCCCTTCAAACACAAGCCACTCTATGCTTATATGAATTAGAACCCTGGGGCTACTGCCTTGGTCTTTGGCTTTTGTTCTTGCATGCAAAGATGGAAGAAATAGAAAGTCTGCATGAATGTGCAGGAAGGTGGTAAGCAGATTGACAAACTTGTCTGCACTGGCTTGCCTCCTTTTTCTCCCTGCCATCAGAGAAGAATTGGATTGCCAATCCAATTTGTCTTTTTAACTCATTTTAAGAGGTCATAAATGAAGTCAATGCTGAGGATACAGCCATCCTAGAGGAGCCAGTGCCAGGGTTCTTCTGTCTATCCATTGAATGTGTGCTTCTGAAAGAGCTGTCCAGGCCTTGCACCAGGACTGCAGAGGTGTGGGTGTGTGAGTAAGAGACTACTTCTTCTGTGGCTGGGTGGAAGAGTTGGCCTCTGCCTTCCATTAGAGATTAAAGGTGTTCTTGAGACACTCAGTTACTGGAAATTGCATGCACACGTACAAGCATCCCCAGTCTCTGATTTTCATTAGATTTCTACATGAAGAGGTTCACATAGAAATTATGTTTTTCAGTGTGCAAGAATTTCTTGCAGAGAATGTTAAACTTTGTACTATATAAGTGATATTTTTTTTGCTTCATTTTATTTTGTTTCATTCTCTTTCAGAAGATGTTAACCCTGTATGAGAAGCTCATGGTCTTCCAATGGTTTTATATACCCTGTACAATCCACTCCCCTATGTGTTAATCGTAGAATCATAGAATAATGGTTTATCTGGCTATAAGTAAGTGGATGAGGTTGAAGCTGTCCTTTTTAAAAGAAGGTTGTATAATATGATCATGCAGAATGTAATAGAGGATGTATAATGTAATCTAATCTTCAACCAAATGTCCGTGGAAGGATTTGATTTGTGCGATAAGTCCACAAACCCCAGATATGGTCCCTAAATAGCTGTATGACTAA
Source organism: Psilopogon haemacephalus (assembly GCA_013396835.1). NCBI lineage: Eukaryota > Metazoa > Chordata > Aves > Piciformes > Megalaimidae > Psilopogon > Psilopogon haemacephalus. Next base: position 10,753 of record VWZI01023259.1, on the reverse strand, counting down.
CACCATTCTTATTTTTAGATACTTGTAAACAAAGGAAATCAGAAGGTTTTTTTGACTCACTTTGTCCTCAGAGGTCTGTTTCCTCTAAATAAATTATTAAATGGGCAGGAGGACAAAAATCCAAAGGATGAGCACATAGCACCAGGTGACAAAGTACAACGTAAAAAAGTTAATGCTCTGTAAGTGTTGGTTCTGTTCAGCATGAAGAATAGTACCTTGGAAGTATCCTGTGAAAGTGTAGCAAAACCTGTTCTCTGTAGGCTACCTTTATTTTACATGTGCAAGTAGAACAACACTCTTATCCTATGGTCTTGGCCCAGAGGAGAGAGATGAGAGGAGAAATTTAATCTCTCTTACCTATGTGCTGGTTTGGTGCCAAATGGAGTATCACACAGAATCACAGAATGTCAGGGGCTGGAAAGGACCTCAAAAGCTCATCCAGTCCAACCCCTTTGTCAGAGCAGCCTCTCCTAGACCAGACCACACAGAAGTTCACCCAGGTGGGTTTTGAATATCTCAAAAGAGGGAGACTCCACAACCCACCCTGGGCAGCCTGTTCCAGTCTTCAGTTGCCCCCATAGTGAAAAAAATTCCTCCTCATGTTTCCATGAAACTTTTTATGCTTCAGCTTCCACCCATTGCCCCTTGTTCTGTCATTGGGCATCACCCAGCAGAGCCTGGCTCCAGCCTCCTGGCACTCACCCTGCACATCTTTATAAACATTGATAAGGTCACCTTAAAGTCTCCTCCTCTCCAAGCTAAAGAGCCCCAGCTCTTCACAATGAGATAAATTAGATCATTGTTAGTAAAAATCAAATAATGATGGAGTCTGTATCATTCAGTGGCTTGCTGAAAGGTATAAAAAGGTTGTTGCCTACAACTACCTAAAGGGAGGTTGTAGCCAGGTGGGGTTGGTCTCTTCTCCCAGGCAACCAGCAACAGAACAAGGGGACACAGTCTCAAGTTGTGCCGGGGGAGGTATAGGTTGGATGTTAGGAGGAAGTTCTTGACAGAGAGAGTGATTGGCATTGGAATGGGCTGCCCAGGGAGGTGGTGGAGTCACCATCCCCCCCTGGAGGGGTTCAAGAAGAGGCTGGATGAGGCACTTAGTGCCATGGCCTAGTTGATGGGCTAGGGCTGGGTGCTAGATTGGACTGGATGATCTTGGAGGTTTCTTCCAACCTGGCTNTCTATTCTATTCTATTCTATTCTATTCTATTCTATTCTATTCTATTCTATTCTACTCTATTCTAAAAATTGAAGTATAAACAATTTCTTTTTCTTTGCTACTGAGTGCTGGATCTATTCACTGCTCTCTAACCTTTCCACTAACACTGACTGACCAGATAAAAGCAAGCTTTCATGTCTGAGAGAGAGAGAGAGGGTAGCTTTGAGCCCCTTCTGGGTTTCTTCTTCCTCCATGAAGGAAGTTTGGATTCTTGAATTATTCCTCAATTGTATGTAATATTAAATACCTGCAAATATATTGTCTTTATATGCTTGTAAATTTAGCTTTGCCGTAAATAGAGCTTCATCTTACTTCCAAGACATCTGAGCAGGTCTTGTAAGTTTTAATAGTCAGAGGAAGTTCCCTTACCCACTACATCCTAATACCTTATCCTTATCCTAATGGCATACTCTAAACACCATTGTTTTCCACCAGGATCTGAAAAATAATAACTTTGCAAAAACAACCAGAAACAAACATCTGCTGTATAAATAAATTGTAACTGCAGCCTATGTCTGGTGGAAATGATTGGAATGTAGTCAGCGATGCCTGGGAGAAATGTCTTTATCTTCGTATCCCTTATCTTGTCTCCTTTATCCTACACAACCTAGCATCATGGTAGTAGTACATAGATTACTGAAAGGAAGTGAAAAATAATCTTTTTCATGACTATTCATTGGAGGAACTGTGTAAGAGTGGACCTTTTGAGCAAGAAGCTTGCCTTTAATGTGTTGTCTGCTTTCAACGATCAAAATAAATCCTATAAATCTAATTTTTCACAATGCAGATTGATGGATGGAGCCTTTGTAAAAATTAACCTAATGAGGTAGTCAGCTTTCCATGNCAACTATTGGAGGATACTATTACAGGAACAGAAAGAGAAATTTGTCATTGAGACAAAAAAAAAAAAAAAAAGTTATTTTCAAGCAGACTCCCATTTGCTTCCCACGCAAGTAAGTACGTCAGCCTTTTCCACTCAGCATGTGCACATTTAAACAGGGCCTAGACAGAATTACTGTCTCTGTGATTTTGGGGAGAAGGAAATGGAAATAAATCTGCGTTCTGAATAAAGATCTTCTAAATTTACCTCTACACTTCAAAGTGGCAGCAGCCATTTTTCCACAAAAGGAATAAAAACATGATTTGATTTTTGCCTCCTATTTTTCTGCACAACATCCCATGAAGTTTTTCAGCTGCTGTTTTGCATCATCCTGATCTGCACTGGCTTTGTGGGTACCAATATATTCATAGATGAAGGTGTTATACATGTATGAACTGCTGGTACTATGAAGCTGATTTAGCTGTTCCATCATAGTTTCAATCTTTAAAGCTTTCTAACAGTAGGAAACTGATTAGACACTGGAATGGGTTGCCCACAGAGGTTGTGGCTGCTCCCTCCTTGGAGGTGGTCATGGCCAGGTTGGATGAAGCCTTGAGTGGACAGTTCTAGTGGGGGATTGGAACTGGATGAGATTCCAGGTCCCTTCCAACCTAAACAATCCTGTGATTCTATGATCCTAAAGCCTGGGGATAATTCTGTGCCAACCCATGGAAAGTTCATCTTCATCCATGCAAAGGATGTCTTGCAATGGATGCAGAAGAGGTGTTGTCATGGGGAGTGATTTAACACAAAACCTCTCAGTGCTCTGAATTGTCCACCTCTCTCCTTTGAATGCAGTGGGAGCTTCAGCAGATGCCCAAACCGGACAATAGGTGTCCCCAAGGGTGCTAAGCCAGCACCAAGTAATGTACAGAACTGAGTAAGATAGGCCACTTCATACACAAACTGTTGAGTAGGAAAACACTGAGGTGAGAGTGTTCATGTATGTGTAAACCAAAAAAGGGTTTCCCACTGGTGGAAAGCAGTAATCAGGATAACAGCAGAGGAGGAAAGGGATAAAAAACCCCAGTTTAAACACTATTCCCTTCAGAAACAGTCTTAGGGACATTTTAAAAGCAGAAGGCTCCATGCGACCTATCTGTTTTTTATGGATCTACTGTTGACTGCAGAGTGAGTGCTACACAGCTGGTGGCTGACTACAAAGAAGCTGAGGCATAACTAATGTGCTAATTATAAAGATTCGGTCTGTCTTTCCACTTTGATGTATATTCTCCTCTGCAATGTTTCTTACTATTTTGCCTTAATGGAGTAAGTTTTGTCATAATCATGTGGAAACAAAGTGGAACATTTGGAAAATCGGAGCAAGTACACTGCATGAACTTGTAGAATTTCTTGGACTGGAGGGCAAAGAGCATGTGCCAAAATAACTTAGGAAAGTTAGAAATAGTTTCCTGCTATGTGACACAGACTAAGAATTAAAGAGATAACTTCAAAATGGCACTAAAGTATCATAGACTCACAGAAGCACAGAATCAACCAGGTTGGAAGAGACCTGCAAGATCGTCCAGTCCAACCTATCATCCATAGAGCTGTGCTCCAGACCCTTTACCAGCTTCATCACCCTTCTCTGAACACATTCCAGTACCTCAACATCTCCCTTGAATTGAGGTAGCTACTTTCTGATGGATGATCTTTGAGGTCCCTTCCAACCTAAACCATTCTATGATTCTATGATTCTGCAGCAGACTTCCTTTGGCACAACTTGAGACTGTCCCCTCATTCTGTTGCTGGTTTCCTGTGATAAGAGATCAACCCCACCTGGCTACGGCCTTCCTTAATGTAGTTGTAGAGAGCAATGATGTCATCCCTGAGCCTCCTCTTCTCCAGGCTGCACACCCTCAGCGCCCTCAGCCTCTCCTCACAGGGCTGTGCTCCAGGCCCCTCACCAGCTTCATTTCCCTTTTCTGGACACCTTCCAGTACCTCAACATCTCTCCTGAATTGAGGTAACTACTTTTTGTAGCAGATCTCCCATTTCTGTTCACTGTGATAAGAAGGTGTCATATTGTGGGAAGTCATGCAGGTTTTGTGAAACTGTAGTGGGAGCCTAAATACAAAATGCTAATCACACTTTACAGAATAAAAAGAAAATTTATCCAGTTTCCAGTTTCTTTTTTTTTTCTTTTTATTTTTTTTTGCTATTACTCATAAATTAAATAAATTTGAAGATCAGGTTTTAAAAAGAACAGACTCCCACTTTGATCTTGGATTCATTTATAGAGTCACATTCAATAGCCATGTGAATTGATTGTGGGTGATTGAAGAGGCAGGAATTATAAATTATGTAGCTTTATAATTTCCAAAAGCCCCTCCCACAATCTATATGTAAATTGGTTTAAATTTGGGTCCTTATTCATTTGGGAAAAAATCTTCACAAGGATGCCTTTTCAGGTAATTCATGAAAAATTGGAAAAATTAGAAAGGTTTGGGCATGAAACAGCTTTGCCCTACTTACAAACGGGAGACTGTCTCTTTCATGGCAGCGTCCAGAGTCCAGTGCCCGATGGAGTTCAAGATGACTGTAGGCACAGCTTTCATGAAGCCATGATCGCAAGCAAGGCAGGGGAAAGCCAGGGGTGCTCTGTGGTGTTCCCACGAATGGCTACAGTTTACTGTTAGAGGCAGGTCCTGCAGCAAGAAGCCAGGATGCAACAGTGTAAAAGCGGGGACTGTGCACTTCCTCATCACTGTCCTTCCAGATGCTCCTCAAGGTCCGTCTCAAAGTCCCTGAAAGGTCGTGCAATGTCTGTCTCCAGGTCCATGCAAGGGTTGACTCTGTGTCCAAGTCCGGGTCTCAGTCCAGGTCTGACTCCAATCTGTCCAGTTACCATAACTTGTCATAAAACCATGACACAAGTTTGTGAGCTATTACTTACACCTGAGCTGAGTCAGTTGTGGATCCTGAGCCAAAAGAGAATATGGATATTATGTTGCTGTGAGAAAATTAAGCACAAGTCTGGGCTACATACAGCATGGCATGGGCTATACTTGTGCTCTACCCAACACAGAATCATAGAATCTTAGAACCATAGAATCATAGAATCATAGAATGAGTCAAGGTTGGAAGAGACCACAAGGATCATCTAGTTCCAACCCCTCTGCCATGCCCAGGGACACCCTACCCTAGATCAGGCTGCCCACAGCCTCATCCAGCCTGGCCATAAACACCTCTAGGGATGGGGTCCCTACCACCTCTCTGGGCAACCCCTTCCAGGGTCTCAGCACCCTCATGCTGAAAAACTTCTTCCTAACATCCAGTCTGAACCTACCCACCTCCTGCTTTGCTCCATTCCCCTAGCATGGTTAGGGCCACAACTGGACCACTAGCTGTCACAGCCAAAGAAGAAAGCACTATGAAGCATGACAGTAAGGATGCTGAGAGAGTTGGAGCTTTTCAGTCTTGAGAAGAGAAGGCTTCGAGGAGACCTCATAGTAACCTTCCAGTATCTGAAGGGGGCCTACAGGAAGGCTGGGGAGGGACTGTTCNGTGTTCAAGGCCAGGCTGGATGAGGTCTTGAGCATCCTGATCTAGCGGGAGGTGTCCCTGCCTATGGCGGGGGGGTGGAACTGGATGATCTTTAAGGTCTCTTTCAACCTGAACCATTCTATAATTCTATGATTCTATGTATAAAGTACAACTTAATGAACTAGAGGGTTTAACTAGAGGAAGAGATGAGGACAGCAGGGAGAAAGAAGACGATAGAATAGAACAACATTTAAAAAAAATGTTGGTTTGAACTAATTGGAGAATTTGAGTGACAAATTAGACTATTGGCTGAGAAATGAAAATACATTGTGTCACTTCACTCACAGCTTTATTTAGAAAGAAAAAAAACTATTTTAAGAGTGTAACCCAAATACATATAAGTCAGAAGGTTTCAGACCTCTCTGGCTGCAGCTGCTCCTTGCATGGTTCCTTTGTCTCTGCCTTTTTGTATCGGATTCTTAATAATTCTACTAACTCCTTTTCTAATGCTAATTCCCCTGGCAGATCTACCTCCGCCTATCTGCAGCATCAACAGGTGGTAAGATAAGATTGGGGAAGGGGGGAAAGGTGGTAGGGGTGGTTGGTTACCCCTCTTGGGGATTTTGATCTCTGAGAGGGCTGTGGTGTTTCTGTATTACCTTTTCGCTGTATATATCTGTAAATATCTGTTATACATTGTAAATAGCTGCTTGTATATTGTGCATTGCCGTAAATACAAAGCTTCATTTATCAACTTCCAGACGGTCTGAGTCTAGCTTGGGTTATTTCAAAAGGTGGGGGGGCAGGTAACTGCTAAACCACCACAAAAAGTTGTTGAAAAGATGCTCAATAATAATTTTTCTCCCTCTTTCCATGGCATAGGTTCTTTCCATGCCTGTATTTCTGATACTTAGCTGTGAAATTGCTAGAGCATCCTCAGTGGCTGTCTGACTTGCCTCCACAGTGACCTTTCTACCTAAGAGTTGCCTCCAAAGAACATGAGGAATCTTTCTGGCTGTGCTAGAAAACCCCGTGAGCCAAACCTAATGAATTATTTAATTCTTTAGTCAGAGAATGAGCATAGAAAAGCAGCAACATAGATCTGCTACAGGAGAGAGACACTGACACAGCTCCTGAAATTACCAGCATGTCATTTGCAGAAGGATAAGCTAAAAATTACCAAGCTTGTGTTAGCAGGTTTTACAAGGGGGAAACAACGGATCTGCTGTACTAGCTTTCTTCAAAAAAAGGCCCAATAATACTTTTTGTGGTGGGTCTGAATAGGCTTGAAACTGTCCTGGCTTGCCCAGGCATGTTCCCGTGCTCCCCCACCTTTTGTGCTGGGAGAAGCAACCACAGGAAGGAAAACAAAAGCCCTGTTTCCACCTGACGGTCAGGACTGGCAAAGTGCCATTCTGATTGGCTGATCTATGGCCAAAGGCCCACCAATATCAGGCATGCATTGATAGGATCATAGAATCATAGAATCAGTCAGGGCTGGAAGGGAACACAAGGATCATCTAATTCCAACCCTCCTGCCATGACCAGGGACACCCTACAGCCTCATCGAGCCTCACCTTAAACACCTCCAAAGATGGGGCTTCCATCACTTCCCTGGGCAACCCATTCCAGGGTCTCAGCACCCTCATCCAGTCTGAATCTCCCTACCTCCAGCTTTGGTCCATTTCCCCTAGTCCTCTCACTACCTGATAGCCTAAAACTCCCTCCACAGCTTTTTTTTTGTAGGCCCCCTACAAGAAGATGAGCAGGTAACATGAGGTTTTCTCTCTGCTCTGCTCCGCTGTTATATTTGGTGCCTGCTGCTACTGTCATTGCTTTTTCCTCTCCATGCTCTCTATGTTGCTGTTGCATCCTGCCTACCCCTCTGCAAGTCTCCAGCTACCAAGTGTCAAGAGGAACCAGGTTGGAGGCTGTGCTACACCTCCAGCTTCTCAAGAAAAGAGTCTGGGAGAGCTCCCAAACCTCTGATGGCTTTGAAATCACCTGTAGCAACCCCTTCATGTGTTCTGGGCACTGCCTGATATTATAATGCAGCCCTGGAAGTCTGGAGAGACTACTTTGTGAATAAATACTCAAAAGCCTCTTGGCAAATCCCTAGCAAGATTCTGTAAATTCTCAAGTGAATCTGAGTACCTTCTGCCTTAGCAGCAGAAAGGAGCCTCTCCAGCCCCTGTGTGGGCAAGAGGTGCAAAGGAACCTGAAAATCTCTTTCCATTTTGAAGTTTGATATTCATTATATTGTTGCTGGTTATGTTTCTTAAGTGTTCCAGGTTCCCTGTTTATCTCCCCTTATATAATGGTTTCCTCACCGTGTGAAGAACCCATTGTTATTAAAAATACTGTTTGAGAGAGAGTTTCTGAATAACAAAATTAATAAACTATATTAATTTTCAAATTTATACCTTGCATTCACATCTAACCTTTACAGCACTGTCTTCACTGGGTAAATAGCCATGGCTCAGCACAGGCACCAAGACTGAGGCTAATGTCAACCAGGCATTTATAGTGAAGGTTTCTCACATTGCTGTGCTGGTTTGAGCTAATTGGAGAATTTGAATGAAAAATTAGACTATTGGCTGAGAGAGGAAAACACAGTATGGCACTTCACCAGAGTTTTACTGAGAAAGAAAAAAAACAAAAGAGTTTTAAAGTATTGTACCCAAAACATTAGGTATCAGATGTTTTCTGACCGCTCTGGCTGCGGCTGCTCCTCTTGCATGGTCTCCTTTGTCTTTGCCTTGGTAGCTAATTCTTAGTAATTCTACTAACTACTTTTCTGCTTCTAATCCCTCTGGCTTATCTACCTCAGCTTATCTTCAGCATCCACACAGGGTGAGATAAGGTTGGGGAAGAGGGGGAAAGGTGGTAGGGGGTGGTTGGTTACCCCTCTTGGGGATTTTGGTCTCTGGGAGGGCTGTGGTGTTTCTTTTCATTGTATATATCTGTAAATATCTGTTATATCTTGTAAATATTTGCTTGTATACTGTGCATTGCTGTAAATATAAAGCTTAATTTATCAACTTCCAGTGTTTCTGAGTCCTAGCCGGGGTTTATAAAAAGGTGTGGGGGGGGCAGGTAACTGCCTAAACCACCACAATTGCCATAACCATCCTAACTTCCAGTAAGTTATTTAATACCTCTGTTCCAGCCTAGTTGGTGTGGGTAAATATTGGATTATTCTTCTGAGTAAAGCAACCTAGAGCTATCCACAATATTTTTCACTGCAAATAGTTTAATATAAAATAATCTTATCAATGTAAACCTCTGTTTTCCATGTCAACACTGGTTAAAGGAAAGTTCACTGCCAAACAGAGAACACTGCTGTGCAAAACCATGTGACACAGCTGTGGGAATCCATGAGCCTCCTGGGCTAAAATCCTCAGGGGCAGTAAAATAACTGTTAAGATAACAGGCAGTTTAGCTTCAGAGGAAAATAACTTGGAGCAGCTCACGTCTGGAGATATTCAAAGCCCACCTAGATGCATTCCTGTGTGATCTGGTCTAGGTGATCCTGCTCTGGCAGAGGAGTTGGTCTGCTTGAGCTTTGGAGGTCTCTTACAGCCTCTGACATTCTGTGATTCTGTGATTTGGCTTCTTTGTGCTGCTCTGCTGCTGTTTCCACTTCCAGTGCCTATTCAGCTGTTGGCCAGGTTCAACCATGTCTGACAGAGACAAGATTTAAACTCCCTAGAACCCTGACTTGTGCAACCCCCAGCTATCCTAGATACTATGTCCTGCTTGCCTCCAGCCTCATTACTTTTACATGTTTTGTCTTGCACCAGCAGGCGACATCAATGTAAGCACAGTCTGTGGAAAAGAGCTGGAGTCTGGGCATTACCAAGCAACCCAGACTGCAGGGAATTAGCTGCAGGGAATGAGGCTCTATCCATGCTGCTATTGCTTGCAGAGCTGCTAATTTTTTTTTTATTTTTTTTGGGGGGGGAGATTAGAGAGCCTGCCATAGAGTTCACAGACAGCTTTCTTTTTTTGGTGGAAAATCTTTATCTTTCCTTCCTGGATGTTTTAGTTTGTATTCAAAACAAGAAAAGAGAAACAGATTTGTGTAACAATCTGGCTGATGCACATCTGCACTTCAGCTTGAAGACTGAGCAGCTATTTATTCTGATGTTGTCTAGAGCCAAATGAATGGGACTAATTCTCCTACCCGTTGTGGCCAAGCCCAGATCACAGAGTTTAGTGCCAGAGGGATCCTGAGGGAGATGCTGTCAGCTTGCCCTAGTTCACAGAGGGTCCTTGTCTATGGCATGTTGTGGTCCTGCGGCTGTCACAACCCCTCCTGTCTCTGTGCTTCTTCTGTAGGGGGAAAAATAGCAGAGTCCATGCAGCAGCAGAGCCGTGCTCTCTGTTTCCTCTCCCCCAGCTTGTCTGCTCCACATCTGTGTATTAAACTCTCCAAGTTATTATTCTTCGCCTGTTTGACAGGCTTATTGGGCTCTTTTGAGATGCTTTGAAAAGAACTGGGTTTTTTTAGGACCATTTGCTCAGGCATAGACATATCCATCATGGTGAGATGCCTAAGGAGATTGCCGGAGGTCGTCTGTAACACTAGGGGTAAGGGTGACCTTAGAGACGTGTAAATGGGAACAAGTGACTCAGGTGATGGAGACTATTCAGACATCATTAGTTTATGTGTCACAATCCTTCTCACTGTGCAGCTGGGAAGGTGGCACATCCCCACATCCCTCTTCTTTTTTTTTTTTTTTTTNNNNTTTTTTTTTTTTTTTTTTTTTTTTTTTGAGGCATAATTCATTGGACTAAAAACAATGTGGTATGCAGATGACTGTTCCTAGATGAACCAAGCATGCAGGAATGTATCTCCATTCAATTTTTATCTGCATTGTTATAGGTTCAAGTGACCTGAGCATCTCTCTGAGCTCACACTTGGACCTTGACTTGGGATATTATTCTGTGAGAAATGCAGCAATTTTTATGGCACTTCCTTTCAGCAGAGCAGAGATGCGAACACTGTCCCCTGATAATCAATTGATCTGGTTTTGATTTGCTATAAGCAAATCTCACATATTTCTGTGGCTGCTTGGCATCTGGTTAGGGATCATTTCCCCACCCAAACTGAGGTTGTAACTGAAATAAAGTTTAGAACATTTATAGTGCTTCTT
>VWZI01023258.1:40873-94923 GCA_013396835.1 Psilopogon haemacephalus | reverse complement strand
TTCTAATCCCTCTTTTATTTTCCTTAAATCGGTTTCCCTCCTTCCCTGGTCTTCCTCCTCGGTTCGGGAAGGAGCGTGTTTCTCCCCCTTTTGCCTCGCGCTCCCGCGGATACCCATAGGTGCGGTCGGGATCTGTTTTGCATGTAACCTCTCTGTTTTTCCCCAGTCCTGGTTGTTAAACATTTATACCTGACATTTAAGCGATATTCGTGTCTTTTCTGCCGACCGAAACCCAAAAGAACCGGCGAGGAGGGCACTAGGACCCCCTCGTCCCACGGGATATCGCATCTAATTAGTGCTACCCTGTGACAACTACCCTGCAGCTTTGCAGGCTCAGCAAGTCCTGGGTCCATTTTGAGGGCAATGCCGGTGGCACCTGGACCTGGTTTCTCTGGACCTTTCCTAACAGCCAGCTCCCTTTTTGCTATTCTGGCTGTATCCTGTTTAAGGGATTGAAGCAGCTTGGTTCTCCCTCGTCACTGTTGGAGGCAGTGATTCCCACAGAGCTCTGTCTTGTGGTAATAACGTATTTGAAATACCAGTCTTTGCCTTTGAATCCAGTTGGGTATTATTTACAGTCAAACCAATCAAGCCTCAGAGAGAATAACAGCAAGGATTCTACAACAAGCATCATTCTCATCAATGTAGTGATTAAGCTGTTGTTCCCTTAATTCTCTCCTTAGCATATTGTTAGAGAGGTAAAAGATGTTTATAGTTTAGCCTTTTCCATTTTCTGGCTTCCTAAATCTCTGAATTTGTCTATAGCACCTTTTGAAGATTTTTCCCAATCGAATCAAAACCTGCTAATAAATTCAAAATTAATTCTGTATATAATTGAAGGTGGGGATTTCTGGGAATAAAATAATTCTATTTTTATAATTCCTGACTCGGCCACATTAATCCTCCTGCCCTTCACAACAGTAATAAAAGACTTAAAACTGTCATTTTCTTCCCAAAGGATCAGAAATCAGTCACAGTGGTAAGACACACAAAGTTAGAGAAAGAGAACTACTCTAAAGTCTAACTAATCTGAATCACTTTGCATAGGAAAAATAAAGTCAGCAAAATTGGGAATGAAGCTCAGTGCCTACATATGTGCCACAGTGTGCTGGTTTGAGGATTATTGGAATATTTTATTAAGAGAAATTAGATTGTAGGCTGAGAAAGAAAAAACATTGATGGTGTCTACTCCACTCATAGGTTTGCTGACCAATATAAAAGTAAGAACCCAAACATTGATAAGACAGAGCTGCTTGGGTCTGAGCTCTGGGCTGTTGGTCTCTCCCTCTCCCTGCCTTTCTGGATCTGTGCAACCCAACTAATCAATTCCTGCCTCTAACCCCCTCACCTCAGCCAATCTTCCCTGCTTACCTGTCAAGTAAGACGGATACTGAGATAAGATTGAGTGGTGGGGGGAAAGTGGTAGGGTGGTTAGGAACTGCCCTTGAGGACTCTGATCTCTAGGAGGTGTGTGGTGTTTCTCTATTACCTTTTTACTGTAGATACCTGTAAATATCTGTAATATATTTGTAAATATCTGTAATATATTTGTAAATATCTGCTTTTTCATTTGTAAATATCTGCTTTTTATTGTACAAAGGTGTAAATATAAAGCTTGATTCATTAACTTCCAGCCAGCTGAGTCTTTTCTGGGTGATTTCAAAAGTGCGGGCAGGGCAGATTGCTCTCAAACTACCACATTCTTTAACTGGCACCCAATGTGGGGTAAATTCCATTTGATTGATTGCTAATTAAGTCTGGAAGTTAAAATGATGCTAATGTGGATTGTTTGGACTGTTTTTTACCCGTTAACTCTATGGTTCTTACGTTGTTGAGTTGTTGATATAATTGGTACTTTTCTATGTGATTTAGCATGGAAAAGAATTAAAGGAATGTTTTGGGACTTCAGAGAAAATATAATTGGTTGGGTTGGCTTTAACATTACTGCAATTGTTACCAGTACTGCTTGTAATACTTTTAGTGAGTCAGAAAATAGTGCAACTCAAGTGAATTATTCAACTTCTCTAGTAAGGGTAATTCTACCAAAGAGCTCAGTCCCTGATCCATGTAGTGAGTTCTACACTCCATATCCAATGTGGCAAAGGATACCATTTCCTCTTCTTCTGAATGGGTGCATCTTTCTGCCATCAGGGAAAGACACCCAGCTCCCACAAGGCAATTTAGGCTCAGGAGACAAATTCCACCTAGACAACAGGATTCATAGAACCAGTCAGGGTTGGAAGGGACCACAAGGATCATCTAGTTCCAACCCCCCTGCTATGGGCAGGGACACCCTACCCTAGATTAGGCTGGACAGAGCTGCATCCAACCTGGCCTTAAACACCTCCAGGGATGTGGACCCAACCACTTCCCTGGGCAACACATTCCAAGGTCTCACCACTCTCATGCTGAAGAACTTCCTCTCATGTCTAGTCTTAATCTCCCCAGCTCCATCTTTGCTCCATTCCCCCTAGTCCTGTCACTACCTGATAGCCTAAAAAGTACCTCGCCAGCTCTTTTGTAGGCCCCCTTCAGATACTGGAAGGCCACAAGGTCATCTCAGAGCCTCCGCTTCTCCAGATTGGACAGCCCCAACTCTTTCAGTCTGTCCTCATAGCAGAGGTGGTCCAGCCCTCTGGTCATCCTCATAGCCTTTCTATGGACATGCTCCAGCACGTCCACATTCCTCTTGCAACAGGGGCTCCAGAACTGGACACAGTACTCCAGGTGGTGTCTTACCAGGGTGGAATACAGGGGGATAATCATCTCCCTCGACCTGCTGGCCACATTTCTCCTGATGCAGCCCAGCATCTGGTTGGCTTTCTGAGCTGCAAGCGCACACTGCTGGCTCATGTTGAGCTTCTCGTCCACCAGCACCCCCTCTCCTCAGAGTTGCTCTTCAGACAGTCACTGCCCAGCCTGTATTTGTGCTTGGGATTACCTCAACCCAGATGCAGGGCCTTTCATTTGGTCTTGTTGAACCTCATGAGGTTGGTTTGTGCCCACCTCTCCAGCCTGTCCAGGTCCCTCTGGATGGCATTCCTGCCCTCCAGTATGTCTGCTGTGCCACACAGATTGGTGTCATCAGCAAGCTTGCTGAGGGTGCACTCAATGCCTTTGTCCATGTTGCCCACAAAGATGTTGAACAAGACTGGTCCCAGGACTGATCCTTGAGGGAGTCTGCTTGTCACTGGCCTCCACTTGGACATGGACCCTTTGACAGCCACTCTTTGGGTGTGGCAATCAAGCTAGTTCATTATCCATCTAGCAGTCCACCCATCAAGCCCATGTTTCACCAGTTCAGAGACCAGGATGTGGTTCAGGACAGTGTCAAAGGCTTTGCTCAGGTCCAGGTAAGTGATGTCAGTTGCTTGCCTCTCATCTATTAATGTTGTGACCTGTCTGTAGAAGGTCACCAGGTTTGTCATTCAGGATGTGCCCTAGGTGAAGCCATGCTGATTGTTCCCAATCACCTCTTCACTATTCTCCGACCTCAGTAGCGCCTCCAGGAGGATCTGCTCCATGATCTTACCGGGCACAGAAGTGAGTCTGACTGGCCTGGAGGGTCCTCGGCTCCTACCCTTTTTTAAAATGGGAGTTATGTTTTCCCTTTGACCTCACTGGCTAGATTCAATTCAAACTGTGCCTTGGCTTTCCTAATCAGATCTCTGGCTGCTTGGGCAGCTTCCTTATATACCCCCAATTTCAGATGTCCTTTCTTCCACTCTTTGTAGAGTTTCGTTTTTTGTGACAGCACGTCCAGGAGCTCCTTGCTCAGCCAGGCAGGCCTCCTAGCATTCTTCCCTGCTTTCCTCTTTATTGGTATACATTGCTTCTGGACACAGAGGAGGTGATCCTTGAATCCTGTCCAGCTGTTCTGGGCCCCTCTTCCCTCTAGGGCTTCATCCCATGATACTTTGGTCAGCAGATCCCTGAAGCAACCAAAGTCTGCATGCCTAAAGTCTTGGGTCATAAGCTTAGAAAACATCCTCCTGGTTGCTCGGAGGACCTTAAATTCAACTGCTTCATGGTCACCGCAGCCAAGGCTGTCCCTGACCCTCACATTGGTCACCAGCCATTTGCTGTTGGTGAGAACAAGGTCCAGCATAGCACCTTTTCTTGTTGGTTCCTCTACCATTTGGAGGAGGAAGTTGTCATTTATGCAATCCAGGAACATTCTGGGTTGCTGATGTCTTGCTGTGTTGTCCCTCCAGCAGATATCAGGGTGGTTGAAATCCCCCACAAGGACCAGGGCTTGTGACCTGGAGGCTGCTTCTATTTGCCTGTGAAGGGCCTCATCTGTTTGGTTCTGCTGGTCAGGTGGCCTGTAGCAGACCTCTACAGTAACATCATCCTCCCCTGTCTTTCGTTTAATTTTAAACCATACACTCTCAACCAGCTCATCATCCTTCTCCAGGTGGAGCTCCACTGATTCTAGATGCTTACTGATATAGAGGGCAACACCTCCTCCTCTCCTTCCCTGCCTATCCTTCCTAAAAAGCTTGTACCCATCTATCCCTACATTCCAGTCATGGGAATCATCCCACCAAGTTTCAGTAAGGCATCCCAGCAGCACAGTGGGCCTTAGTTCATCCTGTTTGTTGCCCAAGCTCTGTGCATTTGCATAGAGCCACTTCAGCTGGGCTGGCCCTGTCCTCCTTGTGTGCCAGTTCCCCTTGATTTCCTCAGATTGTCCTGGTGCATCATCCCTGGCTTGCACAAGACACCAAGTTGAGGGCCCTCATTAGCTTTTTGTCCCTCTGCATCTGGTGACCTTCCCCACTGTTTGGGGCAGCAAGAGACTATTAACCCCTTCCCCCTTCAAATCTAGTTTAAAGCCCTATTAATGAGCCCTGTGAATTCCTGCCCCAGGATCCTTTTACCCCTCTGAGACCAGTGCCTCCCATTAGTTGTTTGCATCTCTGGTGCCTTGTAAACCGAGCCATGATTGTAGAATCCAAACACCTGTTGATGACACCAGCCCTGGAGCCGTGAATTGAGCTGTTGGCTCTTCCTAAATGTTCCCTTGTCCATTGCTGATGTTAGAGGGATAGAGGAGAACACAACTTGAGCTCCTGACCCTTTTAGCTGTTGCCCTAAGGTCCTGAAGTCTCTTTTAATTGATCATGAGCCTCTCATTGTTGCATGATCACTATCCACTAGAAAGATCAGCCTGGTGTCTAACAAAAAGAGTCTACAGTACAAGAGCATGAACCCAATGTCACCTGGGAGTCCCTGTTCTCATCTCATCTGGGAAGAGACAATCTGTTTTCTGAGCTTTTGAATCACCTCCATCTGAGAGAGCCAGAACAAAGCATGAACTGAGTCTGTAATATTCATTATTGTAAATATTGTTTTAGATTAGACAGGTAGCTCTCAGCAAAACTCTGAGTGAAGTAGATAGGGGTAGTCTGAGCTGAATCTGTGTAACCCAGCTAATCAATTCCTGTCTCTAACTCCCTCCCCCACCCCTCCCGGCCAATCTTCCCTGCTTACCTGGCATGTAAGACAGGTACTAGGTGGTAGGTGGTTGGGAACCACTCTTGGGAACTCTGATCTCTGGAAAGGGTGTGGTGTTTCCAAATTACCTTTTTACTGTATATATATGTAAATATCTGTAATATATTTGTAAATATCTGCAATATATTTGTAAATATCTCCTTGTTTATTGTACAAAGGTGTAACATAAAGCTTCATTTGTATAACTTCCAGCTGGATGAGTCTAGTCTGGGTGATTTCAGAAGTGTGGGCTTGGGGGCAGATTACTCCTGAACCACCACACACAGCAAGTCAGGTTTGAGCAGCCATCTTCCACAGGAAGCTTTTCTGTCTCGTTCTCACCATGATTCCCAAAGGCACTCAGCAGTGAGACCTTGCTCTCTGTATGTCAAACAGTTGTGTTTTGTGTAGGTTTTGCATTTGTTTCCTTTTTTTTTTCCTTCTTTAATTTATTTTTGGTTAAGGGGACTCTCTCTTTTAATGATCATCATTACTTTGAAATTTCAACCTCTGATCCCCTTCTATCCCACTTCTGCACAAAACAGTTCCTACTTTATAACAGTTATGTTCAGTCTGACCAAATCTAGGCAGCTGCTGCTAGAGAGAAAACACTGGAACTGCCAGAATCTCCACTCAGGACATTAGTTTAAGCACAAAACCAGGAGGACAGCAGGAACTCCCTGGGGGAGTCTCTGGGTCTGTCTATAGTTTCATCTGAAAAGTTCCTGCATACACTAGTAAAAGTAAAATGCTTTTTTGTAAAGCATTTCCAGTCAGTCCAGGATCCTGCTTATATACAGAAAGACAAGGAATCATTTATTAAATGCACACACAGAGAGCCCTGATACTCACCACAAATGCACCTATAGAGCAAATCTGAAATTTGAATTTACATACTATTAAATACCACAAATTTTGTCATATCCGACTGTGATTCCAATGTAAAATCCAGATATTATTGCCACTCTTGGAGGTTCTTGAGTACATTCTATTAGCAGTATGATTAGATGGCACTACAATGCTGCACACATTCGTTTTCTTAAAAGACAAAGTAGACATAATTTATATTTTGTGCTGGTTTGAAACAGTTGGAGGATTTTAATAAGAAATTAGACTATAGGCTGAGAAAGGAAAACACTGGTGATGCTACTTCACTTATAGGTTTACTGAAAAAGAAAGAAAAATGTTTAAGAGTTGTAATCTAAACATAGATAAGACAGACTGCTTTGAGCCGTGACTGCTGCTGCATGCCTCTCTCTCCCTGTTTCTTAGCTGAATAATTTCACTAACTACTTTCCTGCTCTTAATCCCCCTGGCTGATCTACTCTTCACTTATCTGGTGCATAAGACAGATAGTGTGATAAGATTGAGAAGGGGGGAAGGTGGTAGAGTGGTTGAAAACCCCTCTTAGGGACTTCGATCTCTGGGAGGGGTGTGGTGTTTCTGTATTACCAATTTTACTGTGTAAATATCTGTTATATATAGTAAATATCTGCTTGTCTGTTGTGAAAAGCTGTAAATATAAATCTTCATTTATTAACTTCCAGCCGTCTGAGTCTAGCCTGGGTTATTTCAAAGTGTGGGGGGGCAGGGAACTGCCGAATCACCACAGATATTAATATAGTAAATGTAGCCTCAAATAAGACTCTTGTTCAAAAGAGTTTTCCCGAGCATCGCACACCTTTCCCTTCTACTAAGAAAAGTTACGCTCATAAGTCTGAAGATTTTCCATTCTTCTCTGGGACTCTCAAATGTCACAGCACTAGAATCTGTTGCAGGGTTTTCCAGATGGGTTTCCAAATATGTTTCTACACATCCAAAGGTGCTCAACATGGCCAAAAAGCAAATAAATCACAGGACAGAGGCACTACAGTGTATCTACAAAATGTCAGTTCTTGGCCTTTGTTTTTAAAGTAGTAACAGTTTTTCTTTCCTTCTATTGAACTAATCTGTAAACAATTGTGCTTAGTAGCAGTATAACTACACTGACTAAACTGATTTCTGATTTAGAAAAGTTAGTTTACAACACTCACAATGAAGAGATTCTAATTTATGCAAAACAGTAGGGCAAAAATGCTTTGGTAGTGCCAGTATAGTTTTAACTGAACTGCATAGACCCTGCTGCTGTAGTCTAGCACTACTGCCTGAAGCCCTTCCAATCAGACAATTTCCATGTGGTCTAACCATTTCCTTCCCAAGGTAAACCATCTTCAAAAGGCATAGTACACTGTGTTTCCTGATGTGAGGCAGGAGGATGCCAAATGAAGGGCTGCTAATTTTTCTTGAATCAAAAAACAGACATTCAGAATTTTCACAGGCATTGGCCAGTAAAACTGACAAAGTCAGCAAAAGAGCCACCTAGCCCACCTCCTTTCTCCTCTCCCTTTCAAGGCAAGTTTCATTTGATGCTTTGCTTTCCCTAGCAAAATCTGAGTCTAAACTCAAATCAGGGCTCCACTCAGTTGAGCTCTTCAGTTTCATTTCAGAATCACTTGGCCATGCAGCCCATTGCCTTGACAAATAAAAGCAGGTACAAGCTTGAATGAAACTGAATGACACGTTCTGCTTAGTGACTGCTAGTGACAGTGAGAAAGACAAAGGGAGATAAACCAAAGGACAACTTTTTCACATTGATGAGGCAAGGGGAATTTTACACACCAGGCAAGTTACATGGACAGAAGCTGTGCTTTACAGATTGCTTTACAAATTCCAAATGGCAATGGGTAAATGAGCTATCAGCTTCTGTGACGCTGCTGAAGTTAAACCCATTGCTACTCCATAGAACACCACATGCAGCGCCTCTTGTGTTGTGCTCTCCTTTAACCTAATGCTGCTGTTCTACAGAAAAGATGTTCCCTATTAGTAAAATAAAAGCAGGGAGAGGAACCCAGGAATTTTCCAGCTAACTGAAGCAAATGTTCCCATGATCAGATGTACAGTGCACTGTCTTGAAATCAGTATTCATTATTAATGTCTAACTTATCATCTCTTACTTTAGAGCTGTGTAAGTTTTCTGAATTAATTGGAAAAAAATACCCACTGTGAAATGTCATTATTCACTTCTTATGCTCAATTTGCTTACAATTTGCTAGAAGTATAATTTGTTCCTATTATAAACTTACATACTCTTTAAATTATTCCCCTGTGGAGACTTGAATCTGTGGTACTGATGGATTTCCATTGAATACCTCTTCAAGCTTCTCAACCCTGTGTTTTTGCACATTGAGTTCTTCTCAAATTAGCTGCCTAATGATTTTAGAATATGTATAAAAATCTCCACAACAACAACTTCTCCACATAAATATTTCGATTGCTATTTAAAAGAGGGAGGGATTTGCTTTTCTGTGTTTGTAATTACTGCATCACTTGACTTATTTTTCAAGCACCTACTTAACAAAGCCAAACTTAATTGAATTGCTCATTAGAAGACAGCTGAACTGCAAAATACAAGCATTTTTATTCTTTCATATTGTACTGCTCATTTTCACACTTCATATTTTGTGCTTTTACAAGCTTTTATGCTACAACTGCATGAAGACTGCAAATTGTTTGCTACTGTAAAAGAAGTTAAGATTTTTCAAGACCACCTCATGGCAATACACAGGACTCAGACTTTTGTCAAAGACCACCTGCCCTCTGAGAAATCAAGACAGTTTAGAGATTGCCCTAGATAGAGATAGCTATACTGTTGCTGAAGGGAGAGAAACAAAATTTCTTGTATTTTAAAAGCAGGAAGCTACTTCACGTTAACCACTGAGGGTTTAGTCTTCTTGATACCAGCTTTTATATTTGTATAAATGGCAAATCAGATTAGAACATGAAGCAGTCTGAATAAACAATAGTACCAATGACAGTCTATCTAAAACTGACTTCCCAGTGTTCATACAAACCATTTTGCCAACACCCTTCACAGTATTCCATAATATTATACATATTATACTGACAGTATCAAGATTATAATTTAAAAAAAAAAGGGGGGATCCAAGTAATTCATTGCCATGTACCATTTGGTATGAAGCCTTCTTCAAATGCATTTTTTCTGTCCAGCACCTATTAACTAGCTAATATACATTCGCCCTCTGCTGCCTTTATGTCAATTAGTAATTCACATGGGTGAAAAAGTATTTCATTCTCTTCCCAAGAGAAAGAAATCTTCTGTTCAACTAGCACGGGTGGGAAAATTTGAAGTCTGAACAGGCAGGTCAATCTATGTTTAGAGATTTTTTTTTTCCTCTCCGCAGTCTACAATTAGGTTACAAAATAACACCCATGACAGCTTACCATGCTATTTAAGAACTGCCAATTTAACATAACTACCAGGAGAATGAAAAGAGTCTAAGAAGTAACAGTTTGGAGATGAGACTGCATGTTCATATATATGTATTTATGTATACACACACTCAAAGAAACTATTACAAGTCTCTTGGCCAAGGAAATGTAAACAACACTACAAATTCCAGTTTTACACAGGCAACTGGGTTGCCCAGGGGGGTGGTTGGGGGCCACGTCCCTGGAGGTGTTTAAGGCCAGGTTGGATGAGGCTCTGGCCAGCCTAATCTAGGGTAGGGTGTCCCTGCCCATGGCAGTGGGGTTGGAACTAGATGACCCTTGTGGTCTCTTCCAACCCTCACCGATTCTATGATTCTAACTGGTTCCTAATGATGACTCTCTTACATTAATTTTGAAGGAAGAAGCTGGAAACCACTGCAGTGAAGAGGCCTAAAGAGAGCTAAGGTCTTGTTTGGAATACTTCTACATTCTACATCTTGTGATTAAGATGCTCTGAACTTTAAATCTTTGCTTTCCTCATGTGAAAAATAAAGGGAACTTTATTATTTTATACATTACTATAGGTAGCTGTCAAGGGGTAAAGAAATTTTTTTTTAAGAAGATAAAATTAATATTTCCCATTATTTTTTGTAATGGGAATTGAGCGTATTACTTTTCAAAGAAGGTTTGGCCAGACAGCCTTACTGGAAGTAAAATGCAACACAGAGATAAAAATAAAGGTACTACAATGATCTCTCTGTTTTATCTTATGCCAGAACAAGTGCTTCTGAAATTAAAACTAACATTTGAGACCTTGCTGCTGAGATCTGAAACATCTCTCATGCAGGAAAAAAAAAAGGAATGAAGGGGGAAAAAAGAGAACAAAAACTCAGAGGATATAAGAATTTGCCATTGAGGTTTGTCTTTGTCAAAAGTCAAACGTTAAATATGAAATCTCCTCACCATCATATAACAAAATTTTCTTAATCCCTTTCCCACTTTACATATGTACTTCAATTACACTGACTGCATTTACAGTACAGAAAAAAATAAATTTACATTAAATTTTCTCTTGCCTCCAATTGAAACACCTAATACTTCTAAGAAATTATTATACATATATTCTCATGGCATACTAACTCCTTGTGTAATTAGGTGCACAAAGGACTCCCCATTTTGATTATCAGAGTGCAAGAACAAATCTTCTATGCTAGAGCACCACACATACAGTGGTGAAGAGGGAACCTCAAACCACCATAACTTTCATCCTTTAATGAAACAGTAGGATGGTGTTCTGAGGCAGTGAAGCTACTCTGACTTATGTAAGGAAGAATATAATCACATGTATTCCACCCACATGGAAAAAAGGAAAACAGAGAGGCATGCTGAGAACAGCAGAAGTGGACTCCACTTTAAGAAAAGAACATTAAAAAAAAAGTAGCATGTTTGCAAGAGCCCCTTACAAATCCTTATTCAGCCTAATGCTAGCAACATCCTTTGGAAAGAAATAATTTTTCAGGTCCACTCACAAGGCTAGCTCAGCTGAAATGAATCTCAGAACTAAAACTCATTAAAGCAGCAGAGATCACAGTCTCTTCCATAGAGGTTCTTACAGATCTTCATCCTGAAGTCATTAACCAGGAACAATTCCCTTAAGGGTTTGCTTGAGTAATGATTCAGAGCTATTGACTAATTACAGTCTTTTTCAAGTCACAAGCGAAAAGCACAATATTTGGCTGTGATAATACATTATTTTAGAGCTAGAACCAACACAGATTATTTTTAACATTGAAGCATGGCTGTCTAACCTAGGTCTGTTATCTATGTATCTCCATAGTTAAGACAAAAAAATGCCTCCAGAGGAAAAGTGACTTCATTATAAAATAGGCCTTTTGTAGGGGGTAAGATGCCATGTGGAGCTGCTTGCCCTTCAACTGACTAAAGAGCGTATAGTAGTGACTTGCCGATAGAAAGGCCCTTGTGCAGTTTGATAAAAAACTGACTTTGCAGATGGAGCTGACAATGGTAACTACTTCCAAGTATATTACAAAAGGCAGTAAGAGATAATGTCAGTGTTTAGATCAATTTGAGGAAGTTAGTTTAAAATATTCAAACATAGCTACTTATGAAAAGTTCAGATAAATTCAAAGTCCAGCTATGTTAAGACTGAACAACTACTACTGGAAAATTATCCACATAGACTTTTCACTTGAGAAGGAAATATGAACAGAATACCTATGCAATTTTTGTAAAAATGATTGCTTCTTATCTTAATTCCTAAATAAAAACTTGCACCTATCAGGGTCTCAGAACATAGTTGGGGAAATAATAGTTTAAAAATAAATAATTAGCAGGTAAAAACAAGATAATACACAGTATAAACCCTCTCATCTCTGGAGACAGAGAACCATTTCTGCAATTACTTGAAGAATCAGTGGAATGCAGAGATGGGTGCTACTGGTACAATCCCAGAATAGTAAGAATTGTGCCTCGCACTTCTATAGGCTATAGTGTCTCTGATCATAGAATTGCAAAACATGTTGAATGCATCTCTCTTTCTAGAAGGGTAGGGTCTTAAGAGGTACTAAGCATTTCAAGGCACAGAAATTGAGGGTGTATAGCGCAACACGAGTTACTTAGCAGCTTGGAGAATCAAGTCCTTTAGACCTATTACAACCTTACAAAAAAAAAAAACCAACATAGTGAGGTAAACAGATTTTCAACAGCAAGAACACAGTATGAATGCAGAGATAGTGAGGGATTCAAGGGGATGTGTTGAAACAGCATAAATCTAATGCTGACTGAAATGAGCTTATTTTTCTTGTATCACAACTGCTACTGTAACTAAACAAACTGCATTGTCCTGAATTCCTCACTGGAAGAACTCAAGAAATTGGCTATTTGGTACACTGTGATGAAACTCATCTGGACCAATACAAAGGAATCACAAATTCACAGGATTTCTTAGATTGGAAAAGCCCTTCAAGATCATTGAGTCCAATCATTAGTTTCACACTGACAAGTCTCTAACTAAACCAAATGCCTCAGCACAATATCTAATCACTATGGTTGGAAAGGACCCCCAGGATCATCCAGGCCAACCTTCATCCCAGCATCCTTAATCACTAGACTATAGCCTCAAGCACCACATCCACTCTTTCTTTAAACACCTCCAGGGATGGTCACTCCACCACCTCCCTGGGGAGCCCATTCCAGTGCCTGACCACCTACTCAGTAAAGAACTTCCTCTGAACATCCAATCTAAACCTCCCCCGACACAACTTGAGGCCATTTCCTCTTGTCCTATCATTAGTAATTCGGGAGAAGAGACCAGCACAACCTCTTTTTAGGTAGTTGTAGAGAGCAACAGGGTCCTCTCTCAGCCTCCTGTTCTCCAGACTAAACAACCACAGTTCCCTCAGCCGCTCCTCATAGGTCCTCAGCCGCTCCTCATGTTTTCCAAACCTCTCACCAGCCTCGTCACCCTTCTCTGCACCAGCTCCAGCACCTCAATGTCCCTCCTAAACGGTGGTGACCAAAACTGGACACAGTACTCGAGCCATGGTCTCACTAGTGCTGAGTACAGGGGCATGATTACCTCCCTACTCCTGCTGGTCACACCATTTCTGATACAGGCCAGGATGCTTTTGGCCTTCTTGGCCACCTGGGCACACTGCTGGCTCATGTTCAGCCAGCTGTCCATCAGCATCACCAGGTCCTTTTCTGCCAGGCAGCTCTCCAGCCACTCCTTCCCCAGCCTGTAGGGCTGCTGGGGGTTTTTGTGGCCAGGGTGCATGACCTGGCACTTGGCCCTGTTAAACCTCATGCAGCTGGCCTCAGCCCATCGCTCCAGCCTGTCCAAATCCCTCTGCAGAGCCTTCCTGCCCTCCAGCAGATTGACACTTCTGCTTAATTTCATGTCACCCACAAACTTGCTCAGGGTGAATGTCCAAAACCAATTGAGAAACTGCCTTTTTAAAGACCTGACAACTTTGAGACTTGTAGGTCTGTCAACAAGAACATTTTGTCAATGTTAAGCAGCAGCATCTCTATGGTTAGAGACTCCGAGGTCTTGCTGTTTTAATGCTGAACAGTTAGTTCTTGTAACCTAGTAATATCTATTCAACATTTACAGAATTAACTTGAACCCAAATAATTTTGTGATTGTCTAATACCGCTAGTATCATACCAATATCACTGCCATAAACAGGACATGTAAGAGTTTATGACTTAGCAAAACTGCAATCATTGCAAATTTTGTGTCAATAGAACAAGAGTGAAAGCCAAAAGTAATAGAAAGCCAGTCCTCAGGTGAAAGAAATCACAACAGTCCTAGAGCCACATAAGAAAATTGTTTCGAAGCAACATACAGAGAGAAAGAGAGCAAGAGAAAGAAGATATCATGTGGTATGTTCCCTGTATCTCCTCTTACCAGTCTCATCTTTGGGTCAGTCTTGTGCACCTACATTAATGTTACAACATCTGTGGATGTAGTCCTTCCCTCCTATTCATCTCTACTGCCTAAGGACCACATGGTCTTGCTCTCCAGTAGCTGGTGTCCTCTCTTTCCCTTTGATTACCACCTGTCTTTTTCTCCTGTATTTAAAGTATTACATAATAAAGCCATACGATGAAGAGGAGTTAAATGTCTGTCTTGGTTCACCCTCATAAAAGTTATTTCTGTTACAGGGCTTTCTCTGTTCCTCCCCAGATCCTGGCAAATTTAAAAATTACTTGACATTTTCCATTGTGTTTCTGCATGAGCAAATTGTAGTTTCCTAATAGGGAAACAGAAAGTGAGATAGTTTTTAGATAAAGGCTCTAGTTGTGATGTAGTGCCTATGAAGACCAGGAGCAAAATGAGCCACAGTCAACAGCATTACGCCAGCAGCTAGCGCAGCAAGTGCAACCAAGGTGTGGGCCACTGCTCAGAGCCAGCTGCTGCTGCTGACCAAGGAGTGGGAAACAAAGCAGAATGAGGAACAGATAATGCCACAGAGCACTAGGATTCCGGGTAGGGCTCACAGATTCTCTAAGCCCAGGGAATCCACATAGCTACATTTGGTTTTACAGTTCCAGGGAGTCCCAGTGCACGACTGATTCAGCACAGGATGTAACTTAGCCCTTACTTTCTAGCTACTATTTACTCCTTATTTAGTCGTTTTCGTCACTATTTTTCATTCTGTCAAATTTAAATAAAAAGTATTTTTGTCTCAGTAGTGTGGCAGCATTGGCATCCACTAAATGTTAGCAGGGATCAGATGGTAGCAGCATCAGTGTCCCTTATTTTCCTTATCTATGTCCTTCCTGCTGAGGAGGAAGACATCTGCCTTCATTCACAGTAAAACCTTAACATGTCTGCTGGGAGAGCTATCAACAGCTCTTGCTACTTGTAAGGTAGAGAATTCTCCCCTGTGAAGTAAACTGAAGCCATTTACTCATTTCACACAGGTCAGTGTGCATACGCAGGTCAGCTGCATACTTTTGATCTATGATAAATAAGGGAGCATTCAGACAAATGCCCTAAAGGCTAAACCTCTGTGTGCTGTTACCTCTCTCACAGTTCAAGAATACTGATGTTGACATCCAGGACTTCCCACTCATGTGATACCACAAAGTGGCACACAAACTTCAAGACTTTAGAGGAGCTTAGTAACTAAACCTACCGTGCTCTGTTATTTTCTTAAATGAATAATGGTATCAAAGACAGAAAAATAAGACAGCAGCTGACAGTGTGGGTTGTGATGTAGAAAAACACACATAAAATTATTATTTGAGCATTTTTTTCCTCCTAATGTCTCATAAAACACAGATATATACACCAATTTGTTTAAAGGCTGATGATCAAATGTAATCAAAACTGTAGCTCCCTACAAGCTAACAGGGATATATAGAGTGGTTCCCTGGAAAAAAACAAAACCCTGTTCTTGTGCCTTATTGTCAGGCTGCAAATGTTCTGACCACTGGTTAAATAGAACCCATCACAATAATATAGCTTTCTGCCTAGTGCCTTGGTGGATGCATTGCCAACTCATTTTGGCAAATGAACGAAGAACCAGAACGAGTACTAGATGTACTAGATTGAAGTAAGGCAAGTCCTGCAATTCTAAAGGCCACCAATGAGGTCTCTGACCCCCACTGACACAGTAATACGTAGTGTGGATTTACTGCCTGGTGCCATGCACTGCGCAACATTGTGGTCACATTAACAGCAGCAATGCATCATCTAACAGAACAACATTGCAGGTGCTCAGACTTCCTTCCCCTCCAGAATACATATCCTAGTATCCTAGAACACCACACACTCCTAATATTCCCATTTCTCCATATGTCTTTACCTTGGGAATTTTAGCAAGGAAAAGGGATGACAAATTTGCCCTTTCCAGTTTATCTTCCTTCTACACAGGTTTCAGCAATTTATTCATAGCTAGAACCTTTGTGCAGCTGCTTCAATAACCCAGGAATCAGTAACTCATGGTGCAATACTCAAGAATATGGTTTCTAACCATGCCAATAACATGCCTGGAGTTGTTGTTATTTGTAAACAATATCTTGTCCTCTAAAAGACTTTTTTTGCACACACAAGAGAACTAGGAAATTCCTGTGCAGCCTATTTTGCTTTCTCCTGAATATGTATTGTGACACTGTTAAAAATTACTAAGACAGTAACGACTGCCTCATTCATTGAGCTACCAATGCTAAGCTACAACAACGAATAGGTTATTTTGACAAATGTAGGCTTTACCACAACTGTTCATGTGTGTGCATGTCAATACATGAATGCACACAGACACACACTAGTGCTGCTGATTCACAGTCAGAACAGTTGAACTTTAGCAAAAATTATTCCATCCTTAAAGTTATGGCTTCATTATTCCTCAATATCACTGACTCCTCAACAATTCATGAAATGCGTATCAAAATTTGATACGCACTTCATGAATCTTTGAATTTACTACTTTTTTTTTTTTTAATAATGGTAGGCAATAAATATTGACTACTTTAGAAGAATCTAGTTCTGTGTACAGTAAATACAAGTGTATTACAGCTATTTCACAATCACAAAATGACAAAGTCACAGAATGTTAGAGATTGAAAGCATCTTCCAGAGATCATCCAGTTCTGACCCCTTTGCCAAAGCATGTTCACCTACAGTAGTCTGCACAGGAATGCATCCAGAGAAGGAGATTCCACAGCCCCTCTGGGCAGCTTGTCCCAGTACTCTATCACTCTCATTTGAAAAGGAGCTTCTCCTCATGTTGAGGTGAAACCTGCTATGTTCAAGTTTGTATCCATGATGATGGTCTATGAGTGCTAGGAGCTAACATGCAGGTAGAGCAGACATTCAAAAAGGGGAAATATTTCGCCTAAAGCATTTGGCTATGTGCGAGCAGCAATCAAGTTTGTTTACTTTCATCAGTGCCTTCAGAGTAAGCTTCCCATAGTTAGGGAGTCATCACTTTCTAACAGAAAAATGAAATAGCAACAAACAGTTGCCAACAAGACTCTCTCCTAACAGCTACCACATGTGTGCAACTTCCTCTTCTCAATAGCTTGCTGTGTCTCATCCACCCATCTGTTCTACAACAAAGGTAGACTATACCTGCAGTAGCTTTATTTTCAGTAACCTCTTTCAAACTATATGACCTGTGCAAAAACAATCACTAAAATATTTCCAGGTAATTTCTGTTTAAGTTGGACTCCTAGAACTTTTGCACAGTGTAAAATACATCTCAGAAGGAAAGATAGCATTTATAGTCTTATGTTTGACAATGTGAAATGTTTCAACTGCATCCACACAGACATTCACACAATAGCTGTGATAACCACAGCCATTCCTTACATGGAAAAGAAACATTAAGAAAACAACCTCCAAAAAAAGAACAATGAACCAAATGCATTGAAGATGCTTATCCTTCAGTTCAGCTTAGCAGCTATATTTTCACTGTGTAATCTACACACATGGAGAGCTAGTGGCCCACAAAGCTACAACTAACTCTTCCAGAACACTTAGTTAGAAACTATGAAATGACATGGATACATGCAACATGATATTTATCTTAAAGATTGCTTTTTCAAAGTTGTGCCAGCTTAAATACTCAAGGACGAAGCAAGAATCTTACAGAATTCAGCAGTTGGTCTAATATCTTGAATATTCCATTCTGTTTTGAACTTTGCTTTTCTTCTTCAAATTAAGTCCTGTGTTTATAAACAAGATCTTAATGCCTCCTGGGGTTAATCAAATAAGCACAAAATACAACCCTCCCTTCCAAAAAAAGAGAAAGCACCTTCAAAGCTGATATTTGCTCAAAACTTGGAGCAGTTGCCATGGAAATCATATTCTTTTGATCCATAAATATCATCAAAATAGAATGAGTATTTGAACCAGGTCCAGGTAGTTTAAGATCAGAAATAAGAGGTAAATTAAAATGACAGAGGGAAAAAAAATTAAAAAGGAAATAAAAATCTCTCCAAAAGTTACATTTATGTCCACTTTTTGAGTTTTCTTCCTATGTTTTACTAAAAACTTCATTTAACTTTTCTTTAAACAACTATTTAAAGTGATAAAAGGTAGAAGATGTAAGTAGAGAGACTAAACAAAGGGTGAGATTATTAAATGTTGTGTACAGTTATTAGTCGTGCATAGCCAAGAAAATATTGTTGAACTCTAACATGTCTGCACTTCAACTTGTTGATTTACAATTTAATTTGAAAGGATTACCCTTCCATCTAGCTATTCAAGAATCTTCTCCATAAAGTAAAGGTCATATCAAACTGTGCCCTTAAACAGATCTAGGAATCATGAAAAAAACTTCACCACACAACTCTCTCTACTCAGTGAGTGAGTTCATAACTGATGAAAGGAATTTTTCCTTTATATATATGGTATTATATTACACACATTTTTATTTCCTTTTTCATCCCCTTGCACCCTAGCTTCCTGCATAGGAAGAGCTTGAAGATGGCTTTGGAATTTCCTGGATGCATTCCCTGCAGATCACACTGAAGAATCACAGAAAACATCCAGTTGGAAGAGGCCTCAAAGCTCATGCAGTCCAATCCTTGACCCAGCACTGAAGAGTCAATACTAAAACATGTTCCCAAGTGCCAGCTCCAGAGGCTGCTTATATGCCTCCAGGGACAGTGATTCCACCATACCCTGGGAAGACCATTCCAATGTTTGATAACCCTCAGTGAAGAAATATTTCCTAGCACCCAGCCTGAGCCTCCCGTGGTGCAGCATGAAACCATTTCCTCTGGTCCTGTCGCTTGCCTCCTCCTTGCTCCAGTCTCCCTTCAGGTAGTTGTAGAGAGCAATGAGGTCTTCTCCCAGCCTCCTCTTCTCTAGACTGAATAACCCCAGGTCTCTCAGTTGCTCCTCGTAGGCCATGAGCTCTAGGCCTTTGTCCAGCCTCATTGCCCTTCTCTGGACACACTTCAGAGCCTCGATGTCCTTCCTGTAGTGAGAACAACTAGCGACAGCAGCTTCTTCTCCAAGCAAAACCTGGAGGAAGGAGTGTTTCTTTTCTGTTTTAAAAATGATACCTAGATAAGTCCTGTTCTGTAACCCACCTTATCCTGACAACCCCCAAGTTTGCTCAGACAGCTCTTGCCAAACATCTCTGAGCATGAGTGATTTTTCCTTCATTGAACTTGCTAGAGCATCAGAGATACCCCCTTTCCAAACAAACTCACTGCTTATTTTATCTTGCCAAATCATGCTTCTCTGGGGTGGAGTAAGAGCAGTAATTGCTGCCTTACAGCACAGCCTACCAGAGCAGGAAGGAGGCTGTGGAAAGGAAATAAATTTCTGTGTTGTACTGAAGGATCTCTCCAGAAAGCCTTTACTACCACTTTATTATTTCTTTCCTTAAAGATACTGCTCTCAGTGCCAAAGGGCTATGGTGGTGAACAATCAAAAAGAAACCAGTAAAGGAAAAACTTATGTTGAAATCTAAGTTCAAAATTGCTAAACTAGCCAGTCAGAGGAGTAAAAAGAATAAAAAACAACAAGCAGACAAAGAGAAAATATACAAAACTTCCTCACCTACAGAATGACCACACAAAAATATGATGAAACAGGAATTTATAAACCTTCACATAAAATGGGGGAAAAAAAGATGCAAGATATCTGTGAAATATAATGTATCTATTGCATTGATGTTGTTTCAACAAAATGCTCAAGTTTCTTAAAAGCCCCTGGGCCTCATCAAATATTTTAAATAGTGTTTTTCAGGAAAAACAATCATGTACACAAAAAACCTACACCAAAGAAACCCAGCTCCATATACACAGACAAAACTCAAACCTAACCACACACAAAATTAATAATAATAATAATAATAATTTAAAAATTCTGCAATCCCAAACCAAAAAGTTAGTCTTCCATGGTGGATTTTCAGAACATGCTGGCTGGTTCCGTGACAACTATTTCACAATATTATCTACTGCTTCTGGTATATCTGAGATAGGTACAACTAGAAAGCTTCCTTACTGTTACTCCTTCAAAAAATGACATAATTAGAATTCAATACGGCATTATACTTGTGTTACTGCATAACACCTACATAACAAAACCGATCAGATGCTCTAATGTATGTCCAAGTTTATCAGACAGTAAGAAATACTTATGAAGATGTATTCCTTTTTTGTAGACACCCTGAGCAAGACCTGAAAAGCAAAGAAAACTACAATCATCTAAGCACCTTGTTTTCCTTTTTTTCTGTAGCCTTGAAATCCTCCTTCCAAGTAAAGATTCAATAGCACTTTCTGCTTCTTCAGCCATCGTAGAATCATAGAATGCCAGGGGCAGGAAGGGACCTTGAAAGATCATCTGGTCCAGACCCTCCCTGCCAGAGCAGGATCACCTCTACAAGATCACACTGGAATGCACCCGGACAGTTCTTGAATATAACCAGAGAGACTCCACAACCTCCCTGGGCAGCTGTTTCCAGTGCTCTGTCACCCTCACAGTGAGAAAAATGTTCCTCAGGTTCACATTGTCCGTCACAGGGCATCACCAAGAAGAGCCTGGCTCCAACCTCCTGGCATTCACCTGTTACATAGTTATAGACAGCAATGAGATCACCCCTTAGTTGTCTCCTCTCCAAGCTAAAAAGCCTGGGCTTCCTCAGTCTCTCCTCATAAGGAAGATGTTGAACTTCCTTAATAATTTTTGTGGCTCTGTGCTGGACTCTCTCAAGCAGCATCCTGACCTTCTTTAGCTGGGGGGCCCAGAACTGGACACAGTACTCCAGATGAGGCCTCACCAGGGCAAAATAGAGAGGAAGGAGAACCTCCTCTGACCTACTAACCACAGCCCTTCTAATACAGCCCAGAATGGCATTGGCCTTCCTGGCCACAAGAGCACATTGCTGGCTCATGGCCGTCTTTCCATCCACCAGGGCTCCCAAGTCCTCCTCCCCTTCACTGCTCTCCAGTATGTTAGTCCCCAACCTATACTGATCCCTGGGGTTGTTATTTCTCAGGTGCATGACTCTACATTTACTCCTGTTGAACTTAATTCAATTTGTCCACGCCCAACTCTTCAGCCTAAGTCTCTCTGAATGAATGCACAACTCTCCAGTGTGTCAGCCACTCCACCCAGCTTGGTGTCATCAGCAAACTTGCTGACAGTGCACTCTGTGCCCTCATCCAGGTCATTAATGAATACATTGAATAATGCTGGTCCCAGTACCAACCCCTGAGAGACTCTGCTAGATACAGGCCTCCAGCTAGACTCTGTCCTATTGACAAGTCTCTGACTTCCTTTCTTTAATCAGTTCCCAATCCACCTCACAACTCCATCACTCAGATCACACCTCCTCAGTTTAGCTATGAGAATGCTGTGAGAGACAGTGTCAAATGCTTTATTGAAATCAAGGTAAAGCACATCCACTGTTCTTCCATCATCTATGCACCTGTTCACATACTCTTAGAAGGTTATCAGGTTGGACAAATGTGACTTCCTCTTTGTAAAACCATGATCTTCAATGATCTTCAATGATCTTCAATAGCTATCCAACAGCCTTTTCAGACAACACAGACAAGGCGAGGCTGGACAGGTTTGAAGATGACCATAGGTACTGGGCTTATGGCTCATGTGGAGGAGCTTCACTGGCTCAAGGACTCCTTATAAACAGACGGCAAGAAGTCAGTACTGCCTGTAGAGCAGAGAAAAGGGGAGACAGGCAGCCACAATCTGTAAAGAACAATTAGCATGCTACAAAATGAAGAGTTAACCAACAGCAAAGACCAATAACAGTGACCAACGGCTAGTTACGAACTTCTTTTTTTACAAGGTAGGTGAGAGATAAAACACAGAAGCGATTTGGGGTCACCCCTTTGGAAACAAGGTCTTCCAGAGGAAGATTTCTTTTTATGCTAAAGCTCTATTGGAGATCAGGGAGTGAAAAAGTAAACAAACACAGGGATCACATAAAATATTACTTCAGGATAACTCAAAGTAAAATTTAGGTACAAATTTAGTGTCCATCAGACAATAAGATGCAATAGCTTGAGGAGAGCTGGACAGTCACTGAATATGCAGCATATTTAAAACAGATTTTTTCCAAAATTCTGAAAGTATTTGTCCCCATATCAATAAAAGCATACATACCTGGCTCACAATCCTACCATCCAATGTATATAAAAGCATATATAATGAGAACACATTTTGTGTATAGGTGTTTGCACATGAAGCTCTTTATTTTCCACTTTAATGCCCATCCTGTGTTGTTTTCACTGTCAAAACCCCTAATACTTATGTACTAGCACTTCAGGGCATTAATTATGTCTTTTTTGACCAGAAGGCACTATGTGTAAATGAAATCTCTTTGGCTCATTAGTGACAGCTCCCTGTTGGCTTCTCATATTTTGACACTTTGTTTAAAAAAGAAATAGTGAAATAAAATATTTTCAAAAGGTATGTGCCTCACAGAGTTCCCCCAGGCATATGTTATCTGCCTGCTACATATTCCTGGCATATGCTTTTTCTTAATAAAAATTTTCTGAACAAACACGGTATCTTTTGTTCAGCAGAGGAAAAACAAATTATTGCCATTCCATTTATGCTATGTGACTATTACACAGAAAGTTTGACTACAGCTTTCTTCCAAAGAGAGGTAGGCCCAAAATCAGATCTTTAGGCAAGCTGATTTGTTGTGCTAAGAGAACATTAGCATTATAGGTGGGTGTAAATTAGTCAGAGTATGGTCACAGATGGTAAGGAAGTGCAGCTTATAAAAACTCATACATGATAACCAAAAAGTTATGCATAAGAGAGCACACAAAACATGACTAGATAAAAGAAAGCATAAATTAAAGGTGGCCTCACTCTTAGCTTGTAGCTTTCCCAAATACACCTACAGCTTTCCAAGTGCCATCACAATATGCAGCTGGAAGAGGCTTAGAGCAAGGTGCTTAAGAGACTCCATTCAGATAGCTTCTATAGACTATCCATCCTCCAAAATCTGACAGGGCTGGTACACTTCCACTCTTTGACTCCTGACCACTTTACACTGGAGAGAGGAGGAAGTGTTCTCACTGCCCTGGATACCAGTATGCCATGTCAGAAAGTTATTGTCCACAAGAAATATTAACCTGAGTAAGTCAGCCTTTTTTGTTGTGGGTTTTTTTTTTGTGTGTTTTTTGGGGTTTTTGGGTTTTTTTTTTGTTTTTTTGTAATTGATAACTCCATTCATTCCCTCTGTCGTGGTAAACTTCACAGGTCAAAATTAGGCTTATACATGTGTAGTGGGTTTGCAGTGACCTGCCCCCCCCCACCTTTTAAAACCCCGGCTAAAACTCAGAAAAACACACTGGAAGTTAATAAATTAAGCTTTATATTTACAGCAATGCAAATATACAAGCAAATATTTACAAGATATAACAGATATTTACAGAAATATACAGTAAAAAAGAAATACAGACACCACACCCTTCCTGGAGACCAAAATCCCCAAGAGAGGGAAACCAAACCCCCCCTACCACCTTTCCCTCCTTCCCCCAGCTTTATCTCACCACTTGATGATGCTGCAGATAAGCTGAAGATCGGTCAGAAAGATTAGTGGCAGGAAGGAATGAATGGTTTTAGTGATTTTACTCTGAATTAGTTCAAAGGCAGAGAGACAAAGGAAAAGAAGCTGCCGAAGCCTGCACGGACCCAGAGCCGACTGACTGCACAAGCACACTGGCTTATCTGGATGTTTTGGGAACATTCTCAAAACAATCTTCTTTCTTCTCTCTCAGTAAAACTGGGTGAGGTGACACGCTATGTTTAACTCTCTCTCAGGCAATAGTCTAATCTCTCACTCAAATTCTCCAATTAGCTCAAACCAACACAACATGTAAGCCCAGACATGTTTTTCTGCTCTCCTTCCTTCTGTTTTGGGGAGAGGCAACTGCTGGAAAACAGACAAAAGACCTGGAGCCATGGAGTTTGAGAGACCCAGGCTTGCCCACCTTGTTTTTCTCCTGCTTGCATCCTGTGGTAAACAAAGTACATGCACTTGACTTGTTCCAACCTTGTGCTAGGCCTACACTTTTCCCTAATATGGGTATAGGTGGCTTCACCTAATATGGTCAGATTTGGCTAACTGCCATTCTGATCGGCTAATCTATATCCAAAGGCCCATTAGTCTCAGGTATTGATATAAAAGCAGATGAACAGGTAACACAACATGCTCTGCCATTGTAATTGTGTTCTGTCATTGTATTCATGCCTCTGCTGTTGTATCTGTGCATGCTGCTGCCTGCCATTATTGTTCTCTGCCACTGGCAATGATAATGCCTTATTGTTTATAGCAATATAAGCTATAAATCAGTTCTGCTGAACAGTCTGGAAGCTGCCAGCTTCAAGTTTACCAGAACAGCTTTAATTGCCTTCACGTGACACGCCTGCATAGCCAACATGACACCATGCTGAGATTGCACATCTCAAGACATCCTGGCTGTCCCTCTGCAAGTTTCCAGCTGTTGGTAGTTGAGAGGAACCAGGTTGGAGATTGCCTGCCCCTTTCCCCAGCATCCTGTGAAGAATCAAAATTCTCAGTGGCATTGACAGAATTCCCTGCAAGCATTTGGGTACTGTCTTAATTTGTTGCTAGCCCCAAAAGTTGAGAGAGAAATAATATTTGTGAGTAAACATCTTAAGCCTTTTGAAGTTTGCCTAGCCTTCTGCCATAAGCAGAGAGGAGCCCCAAGTCCATCTAGTGGGCAAGCGGGATAAATAACCACAAGAACCTTCTCTTCCAGTTCAATTGAGTTCAATTAATGTATATATATTGCTAATTATTACTAGATCTAGTTATCCTTTATGTAACACATTCCATGACCATTGCAAACAGACTGATTATTATTAAAATTAGTGGTCAGGGATGGTAAGAGTTTTTGATATCAACATTAATAAACAATATTAATTTTTAAAAATATAATCTCACATCAATTAATTGCCCCTCTGTTACACCCTGTAACAGTCTGTGGCCTACTGCAGCTTGTCCAAGCTAAGAGTCATCACCTGGATTTCTTTTTGAATGCTTACCTGAACAGTTGTTCACCACCTGTCTCTCTATGCTCTTCAGGCATGTGTCACCACTATATCCATCTTTCCACGCACTTCACCTAAAATCCTTATGCTATTTCTTTTGAAGCAGTTGCAAAATTCACTGTTCCCTTTAAGCTAGTACATCTAATCTTTAGTTCAAAACTGCACTGTTAATTACTGAAAACTCATTCTCTACAGTTTTCTTCAGTATTAACTGTTATCTCCTGCTAGTCCAAAACATCCTCACAAGAACCATCTGTTTTGTAACTAAATTTAAGTTAGTTGCTCATTTTCCTTTGCTAAGATTTTGTTCTCAGTGCTTGCAAAATACATATGGAAGGTTTGTTTCTAAGAGATTTTTGGAGGTAGGTAAACACCTGATTCCAATTGTTTCTAGGATGTTATCTGTAGTTGTGCTTTATTCTCACTTCACTCTACTGTATTCAAATCCTAGAGATAAATTCCAAGGAAAGATGCTTTTTCTCACTATTATGCAAAGTGTCAAGCACCTGTTTACAGGACACATAGGGAAGAATATGCAAACAGCATATAGTCTGAAAGTAATCAGGAGAAGGGGTTTCACAGTTAAATGTCTACCTTCATATTTCACCATGTAAAGTCTTGGGAACAGTTTGTTGTCATCAAAGTGAAAAATAGAAGGGTGCCCCCAAAACTCAGCACCAGGGGTGATAAGTACAGTGGATTCCTTGCCTCACTCCACAGGATCACACAGAATAACCAAGGCTTCACTTGTTGCTCAAAGTGTGAAATAGTTCCTATGGTCTTCCCAGCATCCCAGACCTATGCCATGATAACAGGAAAATCCCAACCATACTACCTCTTTCAGAAGTCTGCACATATAACTTCTATATGGGTCTGAGGTTTCACTAGTTTATTTTATGGATGAGAAGGATTTGAAAAACCTTTAGGTTAGATTAATCTTTCATTTCTACTCCTGGCCCAACATAGGGGCAAATTTGAACATTAGAGCAGGAAGGCACATTACCTTAAAAAATGCCTTATCATAGCCTACTTTAGAACAGGCTTAAAGGAAGACTCTATAAAACACCAGGGATGTGAAGCTGATTTAAGTTAACTCTCATATCAGCAGTTTATTTCTCTAATGCATAAACTCAAGGAGAGTCTTGTTCTTTTATTCTGACATTTAAAAAATTCTTCTGATTATTTACAAGTCCCAATAGAAAAACTAACACAATGTCTCTGCCATCACAACCATGCCACAGGAAACAAATGAAGTGACCAGACATGGGTTAAAATCTTTGTCTTTTGCAGATCATACTTTAAAAAAAATTCCTTGTGCTTACTTTGTTATGTCCTGTTAAAGAAGTTACATCACTTTCTGTCACTCACATCCTAGAAAATCTTTAAAAGGTAATTTGCCTATTTTCCAGATTGTATCATAGAAAAAAAATAAAATAAAAATATTAATTACAGCAACTGCTGCTTTTTTTTTTTTTATGTTTAAAATGTGCATGGAATGGTTTGAAGGGTTCTGGGAGTGCTTTAGTTAAAATAAGAGATTTAAACTTGTTTAGTAAATCTGTTTTGATTGTCTGAGCATTGCTAAATGATTTATCATATTGGCAATAAACATTTGAAGCACAGACTATCATGTTTTCATGGGACTTCATAGTGGGATATGCTGAGAATACATAATGCCTAAGCAACTGCATCATAAACATTTTCTTTAAACAAACAAAACTATCTAACAGTGAGCAAATTCAGATATTTGGATGCAGATCTCTGCACATCACATCTGTTGCTCCTCAGTATGGATGCAGGTTTCAAATTTGAGAAGATATTTCATGCTGTACATGATGGAAAAGTCAGTCACAGATGGAGCTTCCCTGCCTGAACTCTCTATTCCCCTTTGATTTCTGGTCAGCACTTTCAGCATAAAGGGGAATATACGAACTTTGTGGGCTCTGAACTTCTGCAGACTGTGCAGGTTTATACATGATCAAGGGAAGCAGCCAGGAATACTCTAGGAAATACAACAGCCCATAAAACTAACTTTGTCATAGGAGTTATTTTTCTCTGGCACTATACACTTTATCTTTCACCTTTATCCAAAGGTGATATGAAGGAGTTGGTCTTGTAGTTGTACTGGCTGAGGGGTTGTTGTTACACAAACTATACCAAAGAGTTGTCATTCATATACAGCAGATGAAATCCACAACATCTACCTGAAAGCTATATGATATACACCCAGGAGACTATGGCATAAACCTTTTGAACAGCACTTCACAACAAATACAAACTTGAACCGGAAAAGAGAAACTTTTTTTCCCCTTCTATTCTAGGGCATATGAGATTAAATAAAAAAAAACAAAATAACCTACTCTTCAAACTAGGTGAAAAGACCTGATGTCTTGTAAAGCACAGCTTTATAGGAAAAAAAAAAGTCCAGTGACATGTTTAAGGAAAACAAACCCTATTATTTCAATAAGCACTTCCAAAGCAGCCATCAATCTAACATGTTTAAATTCTGATTTTCAGCATGGGCAAGCATCAAAACCAGCATGCAAAGCAGCTGGAAGCCTAGAAGTCAGAACATGCTCAAAGTTAAGACCAACCTCTTCTCAGTAAAAATTTAAAAAATAAAAGCATATTCATGGGTACATAGACACTAACAGTTGGTCTGTCAGTCTTTGGAAAGAAGCACTTGCAACAGAACTGCATTTTGCATATTCACCTAGCAAAGGGTCTTTTGCTTATCTGTGGTCTAATGCAATCACTTACCTTTAGTATATGAAAGCAGTATAGCACTGGTATCAAGGAAGAAGAAAGACATAGGAAGAAACAACTGTCTTTGTCTTTGCAACTGAACTCTTGTTCCCTAATAGTTGTGCTTTGAAGCACAGAAGTGTGAAGTAAAAAGAAGAAGAAGCGCCAGTGCTTTCCAGAGTAATCCAAATACAGTTGGCAGAATTACTACTTGCTGACATAAATTTGGAGAACTAACAAATATTTCATTTACACATTTGAGTATAACCAAATTTCAAACTTCTGGCCATCACTTTGGTGTGATTCTTCTAGCTGAAAAGTTTTGTCTGTCCTAAGGTATGCTGGAGATCAAATACTCATTTCAAGCAGAATAATCTCCTAGTTACCATATTAGCATTTTCTCATAAAAAAGGCATGAATTATTCTTCAGCTGACAGGAGACCTAATCTCTCAGTTTTGCTTGAAATCATATCTTCAGTATCTGATGTGAAAAAAAGTTTATTCTAGCCTTATTTAGAATTAAACCCAAGTGTCTTGTTCCTTCTTCAATATATCTAAATTGTAGGAGGGAAACGTCTGAGTATAATATTATATTTTCACAAAATGGAATGAGAACTGACTTAAGAAACAAGTTTTGTTAGTGTTCTAAAAACATAACAGAGATATAAGCCAGGCTCACTCTATAATTAGTCCCAGCTGGATTAAAGACAGAATTACAAAGGTATTTATTTTAGTTTAGATTTATAACTTCAGTCCTCCTACTGATTTAAACACCAAGATATAGTTCTGTAGCTTTACGGACAGAATGGCAGCTGTGCAGGCTATTTTGTGTGCCCTGCATATCTGTCTCCCAGAAAGTACATTGAAATTGGTCCTTGAGCAACACATCCAATACAGCCATTAAACAAAAAACAAATTAAAAAATAAATAGTACAGGAAAAAAATAAAATAAAATAAACTTACAGAGAAGCACATACTACTTCCAGAAGTACCAGCTTTGGGGTCAACATCAATGAAGTCCACCAGAAGTGGTGAAAAGGCAGTGCCTTCAGCAGTTGTCAGCATTTACACAGTTTGCACTTTTCCTTCAACATCTTGAACAAACAGTCTGCATTTCTGATGCTCTCCCATAAATCTTGCAGATGATTTACATGAAAAGCCAAGGCATTGCTTTACATGAAAAGTCAAGGCATTGCTGCTGTGCCCTTTCCTAACAGTTTCAAGGTCACTCAGATATCTTACAGAAATGCAGAACAAATTAAAGCAAACCATTTTTGGGTGATTAGATTTTTATTAGAGAAGTATGAATCTTCTGCTGCTCCTGAATGGGTGCATTTTAGCAGAGGAGACAATGTGGGGCTTTGTGGTCTTTTTCTCCTAGCAGTGTTTGAATGTGAGGAATCCTCAAAGGGACTACTTTGATGCATCTGAAGGCTTTCAAATGACCTTACTTTTGAAAGTGTAAATTGACCATCTGAATATTGTGAGTGATAAACTATCTGAATTTTAACACAATCACCTACTGTTTTTGAAACCACTACAACTTTCTGCAAAATACTCAAACACATTCTGATATTTGGCCTGGAAAATAATTATTTGAAATTTCCCTATCAGTAAATTACAGGATGAAGAAGCAATCAAGAGATATCACAAAAATTAAAAATTCATGAAGCAGCTAATACTCAATCAGAGAGAAACCAATATAGTGGACCTTAGTTATCCTAGTTGGAAATGTAATTAGTTGAATCAAGACAAAGTAATCATGGCCATTGACAAAGCACAAACAGAAATTTAAGGCAATTCTGGTTTAAATCTCCTAAATAATACACACATATTCTTCTTTTCTTAATGCTTAGAGTGCTTCTGCTCTCATATAAGAAAATTGAGTCTATGAGACCTAACAAAAAGTTTGTTGTCTAAGTTGTCAAAGCAGGAGTTACTCTAGCCTTGGTATACAGCACACAGAGACAAACAACCTGCAGCAGAAGTCATGGCTTGGACAGATTCACTCTGAAACAGATCAAGAACTGGCTGAAGGGCTGGGCCCAGAGAATGGTGAATGGAGCCACATCCAGTTGGTGACCAGTCATGGGTGGTGTGCCCCAGGGATCAGTGCTGGGCACGATCCTGTTCAATATCTTTATTGATGACCTGGACAAGGGGATTGAGTCCATCATCAGTAAGTTTGTAGCTGATACCAAGTTAGGAGAAGATGTTGATCTGTTGGAGGGTAGGAGGTCCCTGCAGAGGGACCTGGACAGGCTGGAGGGATGGACAGAGGCTAATGGGATGAGATTTAGCAAAGCTAAGAGCAGGGTTCTATATTTTGGCCACAACACCACCAGATTGGGGACAGAATGGCTGGAGAGCAGCCAGGCAGAGATGGGCCTGCAGGTGCTGGTAGATAGTAGGCTGAACATGAGCCAGGTGTGTGCTCAGGTGGCCAGGAGAGCCAAAGGTATCCTGGCCTGTATTAGGAACAGTGTAGCCAGCAGGACAGGGGAGGTTATTCTTCCCCTGTACTTGGCACTGGTCAGGCCACATCTTGAGTACTGTCTCCAGCTCTGGGCCGCTCAATTCAAGGGAGATGTTGAGGTTCTGGAACGTGTGCAGAGAAGGGTGACAAAGCTGGTGAGGGGCCTGGAGCACAAGCCCTATGAGGAGAGGCTGAGGGATCTGGGGTTGTTTAGCCTGGAGAAGAAGAGGCTTAGCGGTGACCTCATTGCTGTCTACAACTACCTGAAGAGAGGTTGTAGCCAGGTGGGTGTCAGTCCCTTCTCCCAGGCGACCAGCAACAGAACAAGGGGACAGTCTCAAGTTGTGCCAGGAGAGGTATAGGCTGGATATTAGGAGAAAGTTCTTCACAGAGAGAGTGATTTGCTATTGGAATGGGCTGCCCAGGGAGGTGTTGGAGCCGCTGTTTCTGGATATGTTCAAGAAAAGACTCTATGCAGCATTTAGTGCCATGGTCTAGTTGATTGGATAGGGCTGGGTGATAGGTTGGACTGGCTGACATTGGAGGTCTCTTCCAATGCGGCTGATTCTATGGTCAAGCAGTCTTTTTGCAAATCACAATCTGAACTCTGCAGATCTTAATGGAGAACTCACCTAAAGCACAGATCTGCAGCACACAGTGCTCTACAGCAAGTTTATATGTTTATTTTTGCTAGATATTTTTCCAGAGTAGGACCAAAAAACTCAACATACATAGGTCATGGTAATATTAACTAGACTTTCTGCATAGTCTGTTTGCATTCATTTTCAGTATTAGTATCCCACTCTTGCCCCAAACCTAAATACAGTCTAAACGGAGTATACAACTATTTCAGTCTTTTGGTTATCTCAAGTCATAATGAGAAATAATGCTCCATTCTGTGCAATTAAATTAGGATGAGTAACCACCTGGGATCATAATTGGGACAGGGCAGAAAAAAATAGCTAGAGGTGAAAATAAATGTAATTGTTTTTGCTTCTGATCACAATCTATGAACTTATATATAGCAGTCTGGTTTTAGAGAAACTTGCATTCATAAGTTTTTTAGTCACTGGAAGGCCAAATCTTTACCAACTCCTGGTTCCAATAAGATAAAAACTGTGTCTACAGTAGGAGAAGGAAAATATTTTTAACAGATAAACATAGGTCCAGAAGACAGCAAGAGAGACATAGAAAAAATATTTCACTTTAGAGTAAGAGGAGGAACAAAAACAGTCTCTGAGAGGTCTTCCACAAAACACATTATCAGAATCTAAAGCAGGTAACCTGTAACAACATAGTTGACTTTTGTAGGGTCACTACAGCCCTATCCTGGAGATTTGGAACTGTAGGAAGCCTAGAAAGATGTAGGAGATGCCTGAGGAGCACAGATCTACTTCTCAACTGGAAAAGATTAATGGTGCATAGGAAGAACAAAGACAGTGGCACTCCTTCACAACAGAGAAAAAGAGCACTTACAAGTGACAGAACAGTAATTTACTGTCAATAGGCAGTATTACTCTGAGCCTAGGAAAGTTTTTTTCTGCTCCTGAAGCAGCAGTCACTGCTACAGTTACAAACATGGGGAATGTTAAGGTAAAACGAAGAGTGAAACCACAACTGTGAACAGTGGAAAGAAATATCAGAAAGTTGTGCAGAAGTGGTATTTTCCCTTCAAAGAGCTAAATCCTCCTCTCTTAATCCACTGGAAGTTGCCTAGTGCATATTTGAAGATTCAAATTGGTTTTCAGTAATTATGCAATAATGACAGTTAAAGCTGCTTCTAATTGTAGACACATTTACAAAATCCAGGTTGTACAATTGCCTTAATATGCATCAACCAAAAAACCCAACCCACCAAAAACATTAATAGTGGTCTTGTATAATATCAAAAGTCGCCATTACTAGGGATGAAAGTCTAACAGTGCTATAAGTCTATGCATACAGAACTTCAAAGGTACAAATGTCAACAGCTGCTACATGGTAATTATTTTAATGCAATGAAGCATCTCAGACTCCCTCAGAGTAAAAAAAAGAACACCTGAACACTTTATTAAGTGCTTAAAGCATGATATTCTGAAACAGCATCTTAATTTTTCCAAATGCTCCTGAAATACTCTATCAATTTAAATAGGAAGAAAATAAAAGACACAGGCTTCTATGTAATCATTATCAATACAAGTTAGCAATCAACTTCTTTAAAAGATTCTTATTTGACAAAAAAACACCTTAAGTTTCTGAATTGTAAAACTAGCAAAAACTCTATATCCAGAACTCTCAGCATGTAATAAATGGCATTTAATTGTTATGATTTTTATTTAAATTTATTATTACTAATTATCACCCAGCTCCTAGGTGTTCCTGTACTAGGTCCTTGTCCTGGTAGGGCATAAATCCCGCCAGGCTAGTTTAACCCTTGCTCTCGTCCTCATGTTGGGGGTCCAGGAGTTGGATGGATTGAGCACACAATGGAGGGTCTGGCCCCAGCAAAGCCATGAGGGCTAGCACCACCAAGCCGGGTGTCTTGTGCCGCACCTCAAAGTGCCTGCATGATCACACAAAGCATGAAGCTTTGAATTCATTGGCCAAAACAATGATGCTAGTGCCATTTGGCCAGTTCCATTTTCAAAATAATGTATTTAATGGGGGGTGAATTAGAAACCATCCATTCTTTTTTTCCTGCAACTCTCCAACAGCAAGAGCACTCCATTCATGACTCATTTAACTGGGAGCCATGTGTTTTTCCTGGAATATTTTGTATTTTTGGCCCAGCAAATAGTGAGTACATATGCCAGAGTCAATGCTAAGACTCCATAAGCATAGGTAGAATTTTTCCTGTTTTCAAGTTCCTATTTTCCAAGTTCTGATTGTTTAAACTGTTTAATTCCGTGTTTATAAACACCCTTTGTGCAACTACTTCCTGTTAACCAAAAATCCAAAGAATCTCAGCAAATTTTCCTGAATTTTTTAATAGTAATAATAAAAATATACCAAAACCAATATTAATAATTCATAACAATTATTAATCCATAACAGCCTTTCATCACAATTCCACCACAGGTTCTGAGGTGAACATGCAACAACTGAGGCTGAGCATACAGAAGGGCATATAAGAAACAGA
Source organism: Psilopogon haemacephalus (assembly GCA_013396835.1). Classification (NCBI taxonomy): domain Eukaryota; kingdom Metazoa; phylum Chordata; class Aves; order Piciformes; family Megalaimidae; genus Psilopogon; species Psilopogon haemacephalus. The sequence goes on along the minus strand of VWZI01023258.1, from coordinate 61,269 downwards.
TGTAAATTATTTTACATGATAATATTGACATTTACCTTTTCCAATGCAGCACAACCAAACATGGTTATCTTAATAATTTTATACTAAAAACAACCCATATTTGCTTTTGGCTGCCTGTTCTCTTAAACATGCTTCATTATATACATATACGTACAGACAAGCACACACCTACACCAAGGCTCAGATCCTAACCCCCTAAAAATGTAATGCATGCCACTGCCATCACATAACTGCGTGTCTGATCCTGTTGCCAAACATGCCACCCAATGTCACTGTTCAAGCCTCAAAACAAGTGTTAGAAGCCACATGCACCAAAGCTACTGAGAAAAGCAGCTCTCTAAGACACCCATCAGCATAGATTCAAGTTTACCAACTCAAACAGCTGATCAGACAAAGCACAAGCTAAGAGCTAGCTGCCTGTAAAATATACTGATTTCAGAAGTCTGTTATGGGTGCCTCACATGTGAGTTACAGCTGAGTTAATGGTAGTAATGTGGATGGAAATATCAGTAGTCATTCTGATTAGCACTCCTAGATGGATTCTATGCAAGAAGCTTCAAAGAAAAGTAAGTTACAGTTGAGGCACTGGATCCAAATTAAAAACTATTTATTGCAATTCATAGATTTATTGCAAGGCAGCCTGCAGTAGGTGGTGCATAACTGACCATGCTATTGATGATTGTTGTTAGTGTGGCAACTTCACAGTCAGGTTTGTCTTTCAGTCTTACCACAAGTCATCATTTGGGCACTTACACAAACACACTGACGCAATGCTTTGTTTATTCTGACTGCAGGAAGATAGCAATTGATTATTAGAAAGTTATGTACTCTGGATTAATAGTATATTGGAGAATTCAGTCAAGCAGTTAGTGGAGAAGCAGTAGGTCTTCATTTATTACATCAAATTTACAAGAGAACATCTAAGTATTTAATTAGCATTTGACAAAAGTGCTTCAGGAAGGAAGTTACAGCTTCTCAAAATATCAATAAATACTTTAGTAATTAATTGATATCATATTATCTTGCTTTGAAAAATGCCATTGAAGACACTGCCATCTTTAGAACTTGGATAACTGGCAGCACGTTTAGAGAAAGCAGCCTACTTCCAGATCAATATCAAAAAATCACGTATATCTTTAATTGTACTACTCCTGCTGCTGAAACTGCAATCACATCTTATTTTCAAATACATATGACCATTAGCTTCTTACATCCTTGAAAAATAAATATAAGTAGATCACAGGAGAAGATTTTTTTTTTTAACTACCTCACTAATGCCATCACAAAAGGGAAATAGATCTTAAAAATTAAGAGCAATCTAGAATAACTTAGCAGTTCCTAAACTGTGCTTGCTTTTCCCAGTGCTAGTTCTGACTTCATTTTTCTGCTATATCTCTATTTAATGACAGGATTGTGGAGCAGGAGGAGGTTGGTATTGCCAGAGGTGAGGAGGACTGAGAAAAATATCAAGAACATCACTTCCTCACTAACAAAGTCACAAGTTTGAATGTCTCTTCACTGCAGTTAGATGTCGAGTCTTGCACAATGTGAGAGAGGAGGTGGTGTCATTTACACATTTGCAGAATGTTGCTTTGGAAAAAGCTGGCAATTCTTTGACTGAAAAACAGACCCAGACGTGAGCACTGAATACAGAGTAACACCACTACATTGTCTCATTTGCTTCCAACTGAGCAATTTAGTTTAGACTGCAGACATGGTTAGCAGGCATACTAATTATGAAGAGATGGAAAGCAGCAACTCTACCTCACTGAAAATCTTGAGCCAAGAAAAAAAGTGCCTTAAGGAAGGTAGGGCAGAGAATTTCTTACAGGGTCCAGAAACCACACTGCAACAGACAAACATAACAGCTTGGTGAAGAAAATAAAGGCAGATAAAAGATAAACATAGGGAGTCATTCCTATCCACCTGCTAATTACAGTGCTGTATTTATCTGCTTTAAGTAAGTTGCCTTTTAATTTCCCCATTTAATTTTTCTCTCAGTATGGAAAAAAGAGAAAGATGGAAGAGTGCAAATTGGTGTTTCCAAACTACAGGCTTTATCTTTCATACCTTTTTCTCTTTGCATTTCTCCTTTGTTCCTTAAATTCTATCCCATTTATTCTCATTTCCCCCACATAACCTCTTAACCCTCAACTCTGGTCTGGTAAGTCTCTCAGCTGTGCTTAGCAACCTCTCCACAGCCTTTTTCACTTCTTTGCCTTAGGCCCCTTCTGGCATACTGAGGGCCAGACCGACCCCAAGAGCATTCAGGATTCCTCCAGCTTCAAAGGCTTCTATAGGAATTTTATAAATTGATCAAGCACAGTGTTGGCTCCTTAGGGTTGCTAGACAAAATCCTAAAGCACATATGTCTAGCACCAACAGCTATAAACTGGAACTCGCTCTCATTTCATCTGTTCTCAGCACCCTGAGCTTCTCCACATCTCATCTGTGTGACCTTCTGTAGAAGCGTAGCTATGAGCAAGTAGCCACAGATGAGATTTAAGAAGAAATTCTGCCCTTCCCTCTTAAAAGAAAGAAAGGAAAGGAAAAAAAAAAAAAAAAAAAAGCAGCATACTGGAAAGTGAAGCTTTGATGATAATCTCCTGAATGTAAAGTCCTTTCCTGTGGTCCTACCTGTCCTTGGTAATTCACACAGACATTTGTATTCAGAAAGCTGGCTTTATGAAACTCCTGGAGTAACTCACCTTGAGCTGATGGAAGTCACTGAGAAGTGTGAGGGATTGACCTCCTGCTCTTTTATCATCTTTGAGGCTCGCCTACCACGTGCTGCCCCACTACTTCTCACACCAGAGGCTCTGCCAGGTGACCTTGTTGCCAAGGTAACCTCCTCCCTGACAACAGGATTTTCCTTGGTAAGAGCTGGGTTATTGTCTCACGTGTTTGTATTAAAATAGAAGACCATCTGCATTTAATGACCTTTTCTTATTAGGACTTTGTTCTCATTTCAGCTCAACAAAGAAATTAACAGACACTGAAGAAGGTAAAAGGTCATGCATCCTAAACAAAGTCAGTGGTTTGGCAGGGTTGGACATGGTTCATTGGGAAGAACATATTAATTTTTCATGCATCAGAGACCTTCACATTGTCAAAGGACTGCTTTGCTAAATGGAAGGGAGCAATAAACTCTCTCTCAAGATATGCTGTGCTATAAACTGATTAAGTGGCATAGAACTAATTACAGAGTATTATGCATCCTGGGTCTCTCAGAGAAGGGATATCTAAAGGAGCAGCATTCACTAATTAACAATTGTTTCAGGCTACCAAGTTTATAAGAATCTAGAGGAAAAAAAAGAGGAAAAAAAAAAAAGAGTCTACAACTGGCTTTTATACCCATCAGGTTTAAGATGTCCATAATTAAAACTTCCATTCTTTCCTATTATGCCACTTTCATACATATCCAGCTCTACTATATGAATTCTTCCCATACAAGCACAGCCATTCAAAAGGTCTGAGAACTAAGTTACCCCTAGTTTAATCCACCTCTGCAGATAATAAAGACAGAAACCCCAGAGAAATGCAACAAGTTGCCTCCTAAAGGCATCTATTTCTTCTGTTAAAAAGACCATAATGAAGACAGAGTAACACTCGAATTTCAAGTTTCAAATGCTAAATTTCAGTGGAATGATACTGTAGTCATTTAACAAAAGTGCATACAGCTCCTGGACAGATTTTATCAAGACAGAAGACCACAGGGAAACAAGGCAAAAGCTAACTGTCAAGATTAATACAATTGTTTAAGCAGACCACAAGGACAGACCAGGAAATATTCTGATGTTGCAAAAGACTTCTATTGGATATCAAATAAAAAATCACCAATAAACAGATAAGTAACCTGACAGATTGTTTAGTGATATTATAACATCCACAGTCTTGAGATTTTGGGTGTCCATTAGAAAAAAAAATGGACTTAGCCTGCTGAAGGGGGATCTCTTCAGTGAGGTTTCATCTTCCTCAAATTTTATGAAAACCTGTTCTTTATTATGTTATCTCAGATAACATTGTTCCTTTGAATCTGTACACCAAGTGTTCATTTCATACGGTTTAAGTACAGTATTTGAATGAGCAAGTCACCTGCTGATGATTTACTGTTTTGAGACAATGCTTCGTAAACATAAGATGTAATTTCACTCTGTTTTGTATATAATATAACTCCATGTATATAGTCACAAGTAATCCCCAAGAGGCTTTGCAACAATACTACACTTGCCATGAGAAACCATGAATGGTCAAGAGAATAAAACAGCAATAAACCCTATGGCAGTAATCAAAATGCCTTTCCTCAGTTTAATAACTCCTGAGTATCAATGACTGAAAACCTAACAGAAAGATGATGTCATTTTAATTGATCATTGAAACATTATTTCTGTATTGATATTTAAATATACATATATATATATATATGTAAGTTTATTAGCATTTGGTTGCATAATTCCCTGAAATTAAGACCTACTCACATTCACAAACCATGCCACTTTGACCCTTTAAAAAATTTCAAATTTTACATGTTGGGTGTTTGCTCTATTTTCTCTGTCTGTGACCTTAATATTCTGTAAGCAACAGAAATTCAATAGTTGCATATGCCAAACAAATCATGGAATTATAGACTGGTTTAGGTTGGAAGGGACCTCAAAGATCATGTACTTCCAACTCCCCTGCCATAGGCAGGGACACCTCCCACTAGATCAGGTCACTCAACACCTCATCCAGCCTGGCCTTGAACACATCCAGGGAGGGAGCATCCGCAACCCTGCTGGGCAACGTGTTCCAGTCTCACCACCCTCACTGTAAAGAACTTCCTCCTAACATGCCATTTAAATCTCCCCTCTGCCAGTTTGAACCCATTACACCTCATCCAGTCGTTACAAGACCTTGTAAATAGTCACTCTCCAGCCTTCCTATGGGCCCCTTTCAGATACTGAAAGGCTACTATAAGGTCTCCTCGAAGCCTTCTCTTCTCTTGTAGCCTGTCCTCATAGCAGAGCTGCTCCAGCCCTCTGATTATCTTTATGGCTCTCCTTTGGACTCCCTCCAACAGTTCCATATTCTTCTTTTGTTGGGGGCTCTGGAACTGCACACAGTACTGCAGGTGGGGTCTGATGAGAGCAGAGTAAAGGGGGAGAATCCCATCCCTTGCCCATCTGGCCACGCTTCTCTTGATGCAGCCCAGTACACGGTTGGCTGTCTGAGCTGCAAGCACACCCTGTCAGCTTATGTTGAGCTTTTCATCAACAAGACTCTCAGTTTCTTTTTCTCAGGGCTGCTCTCCAGCCACTCACCATCCAGCCTGTATTTGTGCTTGGGATTGCGCCAACTCAGGTGCAGGACCTTACACTTGGCCTTGTTGAATTTCATGAGGTTGGCCTGGGCCCACCTCTCCAGCCTGTCCAGGTCCCTCTGGATGCCATCCCTGCCCTCCAGCAAGTCAACTGTACCACACAGCTTGGTGTCATCTGCAAACTTGCTGAGGGTGCACTCGATTCCTCTGTCCATGTCTCTGACAAAGGTGTTAAACAGCACTGGTCCCAGCACTGACCCCTGAGGGATTCCACTTGTCACTGGTCTCCAGGTGGACATTGTGCCATTGATCACCACTCTCTGCATGCGACTATATGGCCAATTCCTTATCCAAATATGTTGTAAAGGTTAAAGTAGTGTAAGAGATTGCTCCTGCTCTTTTGCAAATTGTACTGGAAGCCATGACTGGAAAGTGCTCCTCAGATGAGAATGACAAGCAGTGACAGAACGTCAGTTCAGTTCTGCAATGAGCTTTACAAGCATTCATTTAAATCACAGGTGATAGATGCTAATGCACTGCTTGTATACTTCATTTCTAAGTCTTCTTTAACAGTGCTGTTTGGCTAAACACTAATTCTTATATCACAGAAACTCAGATTGTCAGAGGTTGGAAGGGATCAGAAGAGATCATGGAGTCCAACGCCCCTACCAAAAGCAGGATCTCCCAGGGTAGAATCATAGAATGGTTTAGGTTGGAAGTGACCTCAAAGATCATCCAGTTCCAACCCCCCACCATAGGCAGGGTCACCTCCCACTAGAACAGGTCATTCAAGGTCTCATCCGATCTGGCCTTGAACACCTCCAGGGAGGGAGCAGCCACACAGTAATGGATCTAGGCAAGTTTTGAAAGTCTCCAAAGAAAGAGACTCCACCATCTCTCTGGGCAGCCCATTCCAGTGCTCTGTCACCCTCACTGTAAAGAAGTTTCTTCTCACGTTGAGGTGAAACCTTTTATGGTCAAGTTGGTATCCATTGCTCATTGTCTTATTACCACACACCACTGAAAAGAGATAGGCCCCACCTACTTGACACCCACCCCTCAGATATTTATAGACACATATATATACATAAGAGTATGTGTGTGTGTGTGTGTGTGTATGTGTGTATATATATATATATATATATATATATATATAACATCACATTATCATAACTTCACAAAGCAGAAGCTGATGTGCTGTCTTACAAACAGGCACATATTTTGCTGTTATACTGAATCAGGACCTAAGTAAACTCTTTGGATTGCCTGCACAGACTTTCTTAAATATTCTTTGCTCACACTACCGGAAAGAGGGAGATTAATTCCCACTCAAAGCTTAAAACATGGCTTGAAATGTTAAAAAGCTTGCAACATGGATAAGCAATGCATTTGTAACTTGCAGCGTTACATATATTGCTACGGAGTAAGAAACTAAGTCATTATCAATGTAAAGAGGAAACAGCAATTTCAAATCACCTTAAAATGACAACTGCTGTTGATTAGTTACCAAACAAAAACAAATGAGCTATCAGCTTTTATTTTCCAGTCTAAGTAGAAAGGAACCATAAACAAAAATTTTAATCCTAAAAATATCCATGACAACTGGGCAGTGACCTTTCAAGTATGAGTTAGCTATTCCACACACTCACATAAGCACTGCAAAAGATAGTCACAAACAGCAAGCTTTACTGAGCACCAGGCAGGAGCAAGCTTTCCTAGAATGTTGTCACACACATCTTGTGCTTCGCTACACTCCAAACCGTGTAACAGGCAACACATTAACTAGAGCAAACAACACATCAGTAGTTGTGTTTTACCTTTCAATAGTCCAAACTACAGCCTTGTTACAGGAATCTAGCTACCCTCATTGTCAATACGAGTATTTAAAAGTCTCACTTTTAATATAAATAACTCTCTAAAAAACTTCCTAGCAGCTACCTCATTCTCTGGTGCCATACTTTTCACATCCCCTATAGTTAAAGTTTTGTTAGTCCCAGCTCTCTTTAAGCGGAGCTAAAGGGGAATGTCTCTTCCTGCTTAGTCTGGGCTGCACAAGGATTTGTTCTTACACATTTTCTTCTCTGTTTTCACACCCTGCTCTACCAGGATAACACACACCAACAGTAATGGTAAAAGTTGTATTGTTTACCCCTTTTCAGTCCTATCATCAAGCGATAGTGTAAAAAGTCGTTTTTAGTAGGTGAAGTTGCAAAAAACCTTCCCCTGGACCTCCATGAATGCTGACTTGGTAGATCAGCACTTTCTGACTAAGCTGGAAGAAGGCTGTTTTCATTTGTGTTTTTTATGCAGGTATATAAACTGTAACTTTAACATAAATATTTAATGATGCATAATGTGAAGTTCTAATTATGCGCTGTTTAACTCCAAAATTTATGTTAAACCCAGCAAATAAATATCCAAGTTATATTTTTTTTTCGTAGAGTTGTAATATCTTTCCTTGATTGGATGTATCCTAAGTCTGAAGAAGTTAAATCAAAAATAGCAATTCATGGGGACTTGTGGGTTTGCCTTCCAGTATTAGTAGACCTGAAGTTACTTGCAGCTAAAGTGACACCTGCTATGCTCTGCCCCATGCAAAGTTGTGAGCAAATTATTTTCAGACTGACTACAAAGCAGGTAAGTCTTTAACTTATTACACTATTATCCCCTGTAGATCTTTCCATCCAAGAAATACAACTAAATTAAGAAAGGCTTGACAAATAGAGGATAACTGGGATAAGAAGTAACAGGGTTTTCTTAATGAATTCATGCTCATCTCAGAGTTTGGCTCCTAAATCTCTTCTGGAATGTGTTTATAAATTGTCTCTTTTGCAATTTCTACATTACTCTTGATTATTCTGAGCTGTTTCAAGTGAAACTGTCAGACAGCCCACCCTGGAATTTGAAGTGGCTGGAAACATAACATACATGGTTGAAGGTGTTGCTGCAACATGTTAGAGTCATGCTAACTACTGCTGCTTGAACTCCTGATGGTAGCATAATCACAGCAGCTTGCACTACATACTAAATGTTCCAATATAGGCTTAGCATTCTGTGGAGAATCCACAATGCTGCAGCTAACAGTATTGATTTAGTTAAACTAAATCTGACTTAGGATATATAAAGAAGCTGCAGCCTTGTCAGCTGAAGGCAAGAATATCTTGCAGTATTTTTTTCAGCTTTTCCAGCTTAGTTACATGCATTAAGAGCATTTATTATTGCTCAGGCTTAATAAGACTTGCATAACCCCCCCTGAGGGAACTGGAATCATTGCTATTATCTGGAGGTTCAGACACAACCAAAAATAGCCAAGAAATTAATGTATTTGCAGCACGTAGCATCTGTTTAAAAGCTAAAATATATAGTCAGAAAGGCAAACATGCAGAGCACTAATAATGCTACCATAAACTTACCATCAACATTCAACTAGAATGCCACAGAGTTGGATTAGAATATTTACCAAAGGAGGTGCCCATTCCCAGAACTGACTAATGGTGGAAACCTCTGTCTACCACTTGTGGTTCAACAGCTTCAATATCACCCAGTGCTTAGGTTTCCAGGGACCTCTAGAGATCATCTGGTCCAACTACCCTGCTCAAGCAGAATTACCTAGCCACCTGGAGCAGGTTGTCTATGACTATGTCCTGAGAGCTTTCAACTATCCAAGGATGAAGACCCCGCAAACTCTCTTGTGAAGCCTGCTTGAATGCTGAGTTATCCCCACAGGTTTGAAAAACCATCTCCTGATATAGAGAAGGAGCCTACCATGTTTCCTTTTGTGCCCATTGCTTCTGACCCTGTCAATAGACACCACTGACAAGACCCTGGCTCAATTTTCTTTATGCCCTCCCTTCGGGTATTTATATATGTGTTGGTTTCAGCTCATTGGAGGATTTGAGTGAGAAATTAGACTATTGGCTGAGAGAGATAAACACAGAGTGATAAACAAAGTATGTCACTTCACCGAGTTTTACTGAGAAAGAAAAAAAAAAAAGTTGTTTTTAAGAACTGTTCTGAAAACAATCAGGTAGCAGACTGCTTCTGTCTGTGCTGGCTGCAGCTGCTTTGTCCCCTTTGTCTCTCTGACTTTTAGCTAATTCAGAGTAAAACTACTAACTCCTTTCTACTAATCCCCCTGGACAATCTACTTCAGCTTATCTGCAGCATCAACAGGTGGTGAGATAAGACTGGGGAAGGGGGGAAAGGTGGTAGGGGGTGTTTGGTTACCCTCTCTTGGGGATTTTGGTCTCTGGGAGGGGTGTGGTGTCTGTATTACTTTTGGACTGTATATATCTGTAAATATTTGTTATATCTTGTAAATATTTGCTTGTATATTGTGCATTGCTGTAAATGTAAAGCTTCATTTATCAACTTCCAGTGTTTTTGAGTCCTAGCCGGGGTTTACAAAAGGTGGGGGGGCAGGTAACTGCTAAACCACTACAATATAGAATTAACGAGATCCTCCCTAAATCTTCTGTTTAAGAGGTGGGACCATAGAGCCTATAGGACCTTTCTTGTATGTGAGGTGCTTCAGCCTCTTCATCATACTTGTGGCTTTTCATGGAATTCTCCAGTATGTCCATCTCTCTTGTCATGAGGGGCTCAGAGCTAGACACAGTGCTCCAGAGCTGAGGAGAAGGAAGGAAACACTTCTCTTGACCTGCTGGCAATGCTTTGCATAATGCAGTGAAGGTCATCCATCATTCACTGTCTTTGCAGCAAGAGCATGCTGCTGGCTGATGTTCAACTTGGCATCTGGTAGGACCCTCAGTTCCTCTTCTGCCAAGCTGCTTTACACCTGCATGGCCCTCATCATGCACTTGTGTGTGAGATTGTTCCTCCCTGGGTATAAAACTTCACATTTGCTGTTGACCTTAGTGAGGTCAGCCTATTTATCCAGCCTTCATGTATGCATACAGGAGAGGTACTAAATCTCATTCATGTCTTTATTAGATGCTGATAACATTTTTGTTCTTGTTATCTTTAGCCAGAGAAAGCTATGGAAATAACGAAGAAGGACTGGTATGCACAGTCCAATCTAAAAATAGAAAGAAAATATAAACAGTAACAAACACCAGGAGGTCTGCTACTCATTTCAGAGTAGAGAACAGAGTCACCCCAAAACTTCTGAAATCAAAGGAATATGAAGCATTTATTGAAGTGCACACAGGTAATCAGAATATTTTTGTCTTTTCTGCTAATTTGTTTTTAGATAATAAGATCAATATACAAATCAGAGCTTCACAGATTGATTTTGTGATTTACTGACACATGAAATGAACAAGCGTTTTCCACTGCAAAAAGCCCCACTCACGATTGTATTCTGCCACAAAGACCTTTGCCCTTCTCATCTTCAGGCCTCATGGTAAAGTTTTATAACACTGTGCAATTACTACACAATGTTCTCACAGCACTGACTTCAGCTTTCCTACAGCAGTTTGTTTAAATTCAATCTCCAGAGTGAATATACTAAAATACAGTGAAGAGATTCACAAACTTTAAGCTAAAATGAAAACATCACCGGAGACTGCTTACGAGTAAATCTAGATTTCACTTCTGACGCAGTGACTCTCAAATGAAAACAAGCAAACAAAAATATCAGTGGTTTGGCAATTTCCAACATGTCTGCACATGGTCCCAAACTCCCAAATACAGCTTGTATTTACAAATAGAAACAAAGACCAAGAACAGAAAGTGGTAGCCAGGGCCTACTTTGTAATGCGATTTAAGCTGCCAGATATGAAGCAGCAGAGAGGGTTTGTCATGCAGTGACTACTCACAGAAGTGGGTTCTGGACATTCTTTCAGTCTGCAGGCAATTGCTGCTAGCAAATGTCACTCCCCATCTTGCGCTTTTCTTGAGAGACAGTAAATGCTGTTCACCATCAAAACAAGGTAGGTACGGACATGCAACACATCTCAGTTGTCACACTTCTGCATGCATGCATAAAGCAGCTTCATAGATATTTTGCAGGTCAGGGCTTCCTGGAAGCATACTGAAAGTAGCCCAAGATTTGATTTCTTAAGTGAACTGGATATACTGCACAAATGGATCGCTAAAACCAGCACATTTAGGACTTAAATGCTTTCCAAGAAGAGCTCCCTTCACTGCTGTGTGCTGTGTAGACCTCCTCTGCCCATGCACATGTTTGAAGGACAACTGAGATGCCATGGTGTCTACCAGCCCATCTGGACTTCCCACTCAAGCTAGAGGAATGGTCCTGTTCCACAAAGGAACCAGGCCCTTGTTTAAACAATCCACCCATACAATGAAAAGCCACATTTCAAGGCTGAGTTTTGTTTAGTAATTTCCTGTCACAGAAGCTCGCTCAAAATTCTTATGCCCATACTTAAAAATGCAGACACTTTAAAATGTTTTGATACACAGGAAAAGAATAGTTTGTGGGACTTTCTTTAAATACATTTATTGTTATACACTAGCAGTATCTTTTGCTCAGCAGGATGTATCAAGTACTTAAAACCAGACTTGGATTAGAAAGCTAAAATGGCAGTTCTTTGTTATTATCCTTAGTATTTGTCACCCTGTCTTTCATCCTTTATTCTGATAATCCAAATCTTTAAATCCTTCAAGAATTTATTTGGGGTTTGGGGTTCAGAAAGATTTAGTTTAACAGCAATGCTAACATTCTTCTCTCAAATCTACAGCTTCATGATGATATATGAAAAGAAAAAAAAATACATCAAATGTATTTAAAATATAATCATAAGAAGTTTTAATGAACAGTGAAGTGTTCGTCATTATGTAAATATATTTCACTATATTAGAAAGCAAATTAAACTGTAGAACTTGTTACATAAAAGAAAAAAATAAAGGAAAACAAATGAAAATGGAAGAATCAAGTCTTTATTAGAAACAAGAAGGCAGGTAATCAGGTTAAATAGCACAGTTAAGCTACTGGTTGTAATGCAGAGTGGATATGTGCAGAGCAGACATTGTGAGCAGCCTGGCATTAGTTAAACTAGGCAACTGGGTTAAATTTTAGTAGAATTGGCTTTATGTCAGTTAATAGCAGAATGCTAAAGTAATAAAAGGGGGGTTTCTAAATAATAAAACTTAATTAAAAATCATTATTATGTATAGAAAGGAACATTGTGACTTCCCATTTTGGGTTGCTTAAGGCAGGACTGGTGGGGAACACATCTTCCTGCACAGTCTGGGCTGCATGGGGACTGTTTTCACAACTTTCTTTATTACACTCTTCCTTCTCCTCACTAGATTCAAGCTACAGCTAGGCAGGTGTACCTAGGTGTACCACATACCTCCTCCAGCTTCAGCCAACACCACATTTCTGGTTGCCACTTACTAACCCCTCAGCTCTGTAACAGACCAAACCCAAAGAGGCCAAAAGCATGAGGCTGCTGGACACAGGAAAATGAGTACCAGCAAGTTCAGGCCAAAACAAGCCCAGAAAGCTCCCAGAGCTTTGTACTACAGGATCACTATGTATGGCTTTTCACTGCTAAGAGGGAAAATACCAAAACAAACTCTAAATATTGAGGAGCCTATAGCACATGCTGCCATGGCAACATGTCTTCAGCTCACATGTAGAGCTAGAATTCAGTTTTTCTGAACTTTTAATCCTTGACTGCTTTTTAGAGACCAACAGCAGCAATGCCAAGCAGCTTTCAATTGCTGAGATGGAGAAATTAGAAAAAAACTCTCTACTGCACACCAAGCAAGTGCTCTGGTATCAAAATTCCAATTTATAAATGCTCTAAAATTAGAAAGCCCCAAAAGATTAGATTTGCAGGATACCTAAGTCAGAAACAGAATTAATTTCAGCTCCTGAAGTGAACAGTGAAAAGTGGGGCCACATCCCTGGAAGTGTTTAAGGCCAGGCTGGATGAGGCTCTGACCAGCCTGATTTAGAGTAGGGTGTCCCTGCCCATGGCAGGGGTGCTAGAACTGGATAATCCTGTGGTCCCTTCCAACCCTAACTGATTATATGATTCTAAGTAAAAGGATTATCTAGGAAGGTTTGCATTCAATTATAGTGACACAAGTTTCCAAGACATCAGCCAACATCTTAACTGGATTCTGCAAAGGTCCATTGGACACAGTCAGATCACTAGTGGTATCTAGGCACTTGTTTTGTGAATCTGAATGACACTGCATAATATCTGGGTCTCTATGCCCATGGAAGAGTTGTAACAGTGCTGTCAAAGGTTTGTGTGAACCCCCTTGTGTATCTATAGAGCAGCAGACCTCAAAACCCAGTCCTTAAGTTTTGGCTTTGGATGAAGTAAGCCTGCAAATATTACAAAAGATCTTCAAAGAGCCTGTGGAAATACTCCAATGTTTCAAAATGAAATTTATTACAGAACACTGGGTTTGGTCCTCTTTAGTATGAATAATAAAAATTCAATTGCAAAGTGACAACAGAGTTACCAGCATGTAGGCAATAATTTTGCTGCTGACTAAAACTGAAAGAGGTCAAGAAAGAATAGAGTAAGGGCAATGAATAAGCCTGATTCATATCTGGATAAAACAAAGTATTACTTAGCACAGCTGGAAATAGACTTTGATGTAAGATTACACAAAGTGAAAGGAGAGGTTGAAGCTTTGAATGTTACCCTGTGGTGAGTAGTAATGGAGGGTGAAATGAGAGCCATTTACATGAGTTTCTACCCCAGCACAGAACAGGCACTCTTGATTTATTATATTCCTGAAAATTCACACATAACTAAACCCATAAAGTAGGCTCTTAATGAAAAAGGAATCACAGATTTAAATTCTTAGCCTTAATTTTTCATCTAATTGGAAACAACGTAATCCTTTGGGGCAAAGGAATAAAATCCAGCTTGTCTAGAAGAGGGAGCAAAACTCCCCAACTTGATCTACAAAGATGATAGAATAACTCCCTAGGATTGACAGGACACTTCCAGCCTTTCAAACTCTTGTGCAAAGCTGCTGTAGCAGCAGGCAACTGCCCCTATTTCTTCTGACCATCACCTAGGCACAACACAATGCAGTTCCTGTTTTACTAAAGGACACGTCCTGGCATAGCATTTAGGAAGCAGATACCTCCCTAATGAACAATTTCAGATCCTGCTTCTTGTTTTTTCCTGCAAGTCTATCAACTAATAGCTGTGCACCACTTCAGAGTCCTCCTCTTAACCTGTTTCAGGAGCAGAGTAACTTACCTAAACACTACTATTCCAAAAGTACAATCACATTTCAGAGTGACCTGTGGCCTATAGCCATGCACCAGCCTCTTATTAGGAAGTGAAATTCAGGTAAACCATTACTAACTGGTGAAATGCAAAGTTTGATGTAAATGCATCATTCAACTTTCTTTTTCATCTTAAGATTCACTACACATCTTTAAATCCTGGAAATGGTAGATGACAAATGAATGACTATGTGTCACAAAGAATATACCAAGCATCTCACCAAGAATGGTAGATATACAAGCACAAAGCCCTGAACCCAGGTTAACTTCATGTCTCGCTTTTTTTAATGATGTCTTCAACTTTAACTTGTAGCTTTCCAGAGGAGATAATATCTGCAGTTTGTATCAGGAGAATTCAAGATGCACATGCTAAGTAAACTGATTTCAATAACGTGAACTCTGTTACTGACCTAACAGCAATGGAAGTGATTTTGCAGGAGTAAGAAGGTGCAGATGCAGTCAATGTCCACACTCATGCCCTCCCAGCCACAGCAGATGTCTTAGGATTCACTTTTTATAAGAAGTTCACTTTATCTGTGGGATTGTCAGAGAGGCTTCACTCAAATTCCACAACACCCAAGGCTCATACCTTCTTATCTACCAATACATCATTATAATATGACCTGAAGCAGAGCCAGGACAAGGTAAAATGTCCTATAAGAGATAATCAGGCAGACTCAATCTCACTAGAGGGATCTTTTCATCTTAATACCAACAGAGCCAAATATTTTGAGTCTGAAGTATCACAGGGTCTACAGATTATCTACGGCTGATCACAGGCATAACTATTGGCCTGATTTCTCCAAACCATCCAATTAGATTCCCCATGATACTGAAAATTAAAGCCACTTGCCTATCTGCCTTATTTCCTGCAGGCTGCCTATTTCAGGCCATTTTGTTAATAACGGCACACAGGTGGTCATGACACTAGCTCCCAGAAAGTCCAGCCTTACTTCTTTTGTCACACAAGTTAAGAAATTAAATTCCTAGGTCCTAGGAACTCAGTTGATTTCTGCTTAACAATTTTAAGTTCACAGCTATGTCACAGTAAAGGCAACATTTTATTCCAGAAGCACTAATAAGATATTTTTGCAGAGGACTGCCTATCAGATTTCAGAATTTTCCACAGAAATGCATTTATTCTCTCCTGCATTATTGCTGATACAGAATAAGCCTCTGTGGAGGATTTAAATTTAAAGGCAGATTTCAGTATGCAAAACACAACTGTATAAAACCTCTCATTGACATGTATTTCAAGTAAGAGACATGGAACGGAGCCCAGCTGCAGGGCAGACATGTAAATACCTCTAAGGAGCTGAGACATAACCAACAAGCATTAGACAAAACCAGGATTAGTCTTCAATTCAGCTATGAAGAGGCCAGGTAGCAAAACACTTGTTGGGACTTAAGTGCTGAAAAGTGCCAAAGAAGTAAAAGCCCTGCTTCTGGTGGGATACTAGCAGAAACTACAACAGAAATCTTGGTGCTGAAGATGAGGCATTTCAATGGGATCATCATAGGCTATTGGAATATTTTGTATAGATATACAGTGAACTCCTGACTACTCTTTTTTCTCTTTGCTTTCATGAGCTTACAACATATGTCTTCCACTCTGTTGAATGTCATGTGATACCTTTTAACTTACACCCACCATCTGATCTTTCCTACTGCCACCTCCTTTCTGCCAGCAGAACAATATGGTTTGATCATATCTCTTGGAATCCATTAATGCCACTTTCTTGTTTCTCAGGGAGTGTTTCTGCAGAATGACAGCAAAGTATTCCTTCCCTTCAAGTGCTGCATGCATTTGCCAGTGGTTCATTAAAGCCACTTTCTGCACTGAAAATCAAATTCCAAATTCAAAACTTGCTTGCAATATTCTATCACAACAGAGTGGAGAAATATCCTGGCCTAAGCATTAACTCTGTTGATTTGATTCAGGCCAAACTTCAACAGGTTTTCTGCCTAGACAAAGTTTTGATGAGAAAGAGTGAAATAAAGCCAGTTTTCTTACAGCTTGTGAGTGCAAACCCTCACTTAAATGTACCAATATTTAGCTAATGAAGAAATCAGGTTAGCTAAGAATTAAGTGGTTTGTAACACCACTAAAGATCAAACTGTCAAAGCTGACAGTACTCTTGCACTCAGATACAATAGGATATAAAATGTACTGAAAAGATAAATGTATCACACAGAGCTATGGTAGGACAGCAGGAGGACTGCAAACTAACTCAAAACTTGGCAAGTACTTGGCTGCCTATATACTTAGAAAACAGCAACCACACTTCAGGCAACTTGATCATATGAGTTGTTTGGCAAGGGCACATTGCCACCCTAACTGCAAAGACAGGCTCAGAGGTTAAAGCTACTAAGAAATTGAACGTCATTGGTATTTAAGGGTTTTGAACAATGCTAAAAGAAACATTAAGGCAAAAGACAGTATTACTTGAACATAAGTATCTAAAATAGTTTGTGATCTGGTGTTGTTACCTTACCACAGCATATTTACACACTGGTCTCCAAAGGGTCCAAAAAGTACTTAAAAGAATTCAAATAAGCACTGTTATAAAGCAGAGCCTCATCACCTGTAGATCAGTAGAAATATGACAAGTCACCTTATAACAGTTCTTTCAATGTTTCATTAGTGGCTTTGCATTGCTTGTTTCATTCCCCACCCCCTCCCCAGGATTATAGAACATGCTATATGGAATTCAGTACTAATGTTATTTTCTACAGAAGCACAGCCTGTCAAACTTCCCAAGACAACCAAGCAACAAAATAGGCCCAATAAAAAAAAAGAAGAAATAAAAAACCTGTTTGAATTTATGTGGCATTCTTTTAAGTTAATTATGTGTAGAAGTATGCTCATTCTAGCCTTTAATGTTTATATCTACAAGTTTATATTCTACCCTTGAACTTGGTATTATTTCTCTTTTAAAGGCATGATTACCTCTAGTTTATATTCTACCCCAAACTTGGTATTATTTCTCTTTTAAAGGCATAATTACCTCTCAAGAAGAAGAAACCTGATTTGAGTATAGCATCATGTAATAAGAATTTTATATTTATGTAGTGATGTGTATTTAAGAGCACCATGCCAGTTAAATAATAAGGAAAAATGCAGCTAATACACTGAAGATTTGGTCCAACTCCCGTTAAAATCAGCAGAAATATTTCCTTGTGGAAGAAGACCTTTAATACCAGGCTAGGTTATCGGTTGAGCCAAGGAAAAAAAAAAAAAACAACAACAAACAAACAAACAAACCCCACAACACACACACACACACACACACACAAAAACCCTCCACAAAACCAACAACAAAAAAAACAACTTAAAAAGCTCTCCATGAACATTCACAACTCTGTATTGGTCATACTCATGCTTTGCAACTTTCATTTTCGTCACTCTTTGTATCGTGATCTTAGAGGTACAAGTGAAAACTCTTATTTATAACATGGGCATACTCACAGAAGGATTTAGTCTACATAGTTGTGGTCTCACTGAGGGAAAGATGACATATATTCCAGAAACAATTACACTGACTGTTAGAATTATGCTCCTCCAGAGTAGAAATCCTAGCTGAAACACATCTGCACATGAAAAGATCCATTCTGACCAAGATTTCATCGTGCGAACTTTCACCATCCTCCTGAAATCAAGGAAAAAGCGAATCAACATATAAAAGGTTTCCATCAGCTACCATTACAGGATTATTGAGGCTTTTAAACATGATGTTGTGAGAAATGCATCATCCATTCAGAAAGGCAGGGGTAGGAGGAGGCAGGTAGAAAAAGGGCACTGATAACTAAACCAACTATTATCTGGATTATCTGACAGGTGTTTGTTCATACCCAGCTGGGTGTTATTTAGTCATGACTCAGTGAGACTGCAATGCTTTAGAGACACCTCAGGGAGTCAAGCTCCCTACTGTCAAAATGACAGTGACTCAGTAAATGAGTTCTTTATGTACATGGCAGCATATTCTGCATTTGTCTGCATGGCTACACCTTAGCCCTTTCAAAAAAACCCCAAAGAATGTGCAAGTCTTACCCCCAAGTTCCTTTGTAACTATGCAGACCATGTCATCAAAATATTACTTAAATCAGATGCTTTTATTACAGAGATGTTAGGCTTTAAAGCTTTTGTGTTTACATCTGTACAGTAAGTAGGAGATAGAAAAAACCCCAGTAACCAAATGTTCTCATTAATCATTAGACTACAAATTTTCACTGGTGTACAAGAAGTCTGCTGGAATCTCTCACATTACTTCACATGCATATGAGGGAAAAGCACAAATCAGAGACAGAGAAAGAAAAACTTTCTTCTAAATTCTTAGCAGTTACACAGTTTCAAGGGAACGTAATTTAATTACCACCCTCCCCAACAACAGAGGACTTCATATCACAGAATCATTGAATTGTTTTGATTGGAAGAGACCTCTAAGATAAGACCGTCATGTTTTCTGAACACCTCCAGAAATGGTGACTCGACCACCTTCTTGGGCAGCCGGTTCCAATGCCTGACCACCCTTTGAGGAAAGAAATTTTTCCTAATCTCCAACCTAGACGTTCCCTGCACAATTTCAGGCCATTTCCTCTGAATTCTGTCACCCGATACTAGGGACATATTTATCACTTCAGCTCCAGTCTCTATCAGAGCAAACTACAGACTCCTATTGATCACTCTCCTTTAATGTATTCCTCATACAGTTCAAAAGTATATTTTAAAGATACATGCTGTATGACAATCATGTCAGCAAACATTACTCATCACTTCTACAAAAGGTAGGTGGGAGGAGCCTGATTAAAAGACTTCAAATTCTTCTGGTGGATACTGAAACCCCAGACACAGCAGACAACAAAGGATAGGGTAACTAGTAGCTTGACCATTTGGTATATCATCTCCCTTTGGACACCTCAAACATTTTAGTAACCCATGAAAGGCCAAAGTTGGCATAAATTTTAATTTTCACATGTTTAACATTTCAGGGAAAGAGTATAATACAATGCCTCATATATTGCCAAACAAGTGCACACTGTAGGCTTGATTTAAAGTACAAACTAGGAGGAACCACTTGACAAAGCAACACAAGTGGGTCTCTGGACAACAGCAAATTGGGCAAGAGGTTAGAGAAAATATCATTATTGAAGGTATGGATAAGAACTGTTCTAACAACAGTAACAACTATTTAAATCCCATTGTGATTATATTTAATTACATCTTGTGAGCTTTACCCAAAGAATTCAAATTTGTTAAAAATTATTCCATTTGCCTAAAGATTCTTCACGTGCACTTTGGTCCACAAAGCCAGCACACGCTTTGGAAATATTTCAGCTCTAAACAAGGTATCTAATTTTACTTCTCTGCAAATGACTTGCAAGCAAGATACCTGGAAAAGAATTTGTTTTCCATTTTCAATGAGCCTCAGCAAGCACACATGTAAAACTGATTGTGAGTTGATGACTTAATTGACTCTTGTAATTATTAGATGTGAATCCAAGGCTTCACAGTCAGTATCTAAAAAAATTGTAAAAGAAATACTAACAGAGAAAAGCTTAAATAATATACATATTTCTTCAGCAATTTATGTAAGAGACCTGTGAGAGATAAATGGTGTTGCACAGGCCACTTTAAAACCAGTGAAACAAAGGATCCTAAAAAAAAAAAAGCCACCGTTGTTAAAAAAAGAAAATCCTCTGTTTTGTATGCTTCAAATAAGTTAAGCACTAAAAAGTTTGCTCATATAAGAAGACTGGAAAATTTAGAGAGCTGTTTGAAACATATGGTTCTTGAAGAACAGAACAGTAGAAACAACAGAATCATAGAATCACAGAATGGTCTAGGTTGGAAGAGACCTCAAAGATCATCCAGTTCCAACACCCTGCCACAGGCAGGGACACCTC
>VWZI01023258.1:20799-40411 GCA_013396835.1 Psilopogon haemacephalus | reverse complement strand
CCCAGGTCCTTTTCCTCAGAGCTGCTCTCCAGCCACTCACCACCCAGCCTGTATTTGTGTTTGGGATTGCAGTGACCCAGGTGCAGGACCTTACACTTGGCCTTGTTGAATTTCCTGAGGTTAGCCTGGGCCCACCTCTCCAGCCTGTCCAGGTCTCTCTGGGTGCCATCTCTGCCCTCCAGCAAGTCAACTGTGCCACACAGCTTGGTGTCATCTGCAAACTTGCTGAGGGTGCACTCGATTCTTCTGTCCATGTCACTGACAAAGATGTTAAACAGCACTGGTCCCACCAGTGACCCCTGAGGGACGCCACTTGTCACTGGTCACAGAACAGTACAGAATCACAGAACTAGAGAGTTTGGAAGAGATCTCCAGAGATCATTGAGTCCAATCCCCTCTTAAGGCAGGATCTCCTAGAGTAGTTCACACAGGAACACATCCAGACAGATTTTGCAAGTCTCCAGTGAAGGACACTCCACAATCTCTCTGGGCAACCTGCTCCACTGCTCCATCACAATGTTTCAAGAAATAAGAGATGCCAGTGTTACAGAACCACTTCAGATTGTATACTAATATTACGAAACACCCAATCAAACTCTCACCTGAAGCCAGCTGGTGGAGTTGCATTCCACTTAGTAGATTTAAATACATTTAAGCAAAATGATTGCCTGCTTCTTTTTAAGCTTCACAGAGTTTTTTGTTTTGGTTTGGTGTTTTTGGAGCCCTGTTTTCACTCTGGCAGCTTGCGAAGTTAGCTGAGGCCCATTTTATATAACAGCAGCTATTGTTGTTTTGAGCAGCAAGGAATTCAAAGGGGCAGCTAAGTCTGTTTAAGTAACAGATCGGTTAACTAACCAAGAAACATGGGTCAAGTTTCCCTCTACCCTTGCCAGCCCAAATTATAGTGATTTCTCTGCAGTTACTTGTGACACAGTGACATATTGGCAAGGCTATCAGTCTTTGGCCAATATCTTTGTGCAATTACAGCCTACAGCAGGATGCAGGTGCAATCTACTTAACCATTCGTGGTGCCTCTGAATAAACCAAAGAATAATCTATACCATCATTCTCATGTAGCCTAATTCTCAAGTACTACTTTACCTCTCAAACATGCTTGAGTACAGTATTATTACAACCTTGAATTGTCTAATATAGTTCAATTGATTGGGACAGGGAAATGTGACCCATAATACTTCTGTACTATTGACCTTTGGTCTGAGTAATCATTTTTGCTGTCAAAAATTGACTAGCTAACCATCGACTGAGATGGACTAACACGATCTTTGACCTAAAATAACGAATCCTCAGCCACAAAAAAAATACTGATAATGCATCACTGAGGGGTTTAACATCACACTGGGTAATTGTTTTGTACTGTATCCTAAGATGTGTATGTACCAGGAATACAAAGTTTATAAGCAGAATGAAGGTGTTAACAAACCTAGATGCACAGCCTGGCCTCCAAGTACTCCCATGAATGCACTGCCTTAGCATTAAAAACCAACACAGAGTATCACACACATAACTGCAACAAAACAACATCAAATGATGCTGAATTTTGAGACAATGATTTTCTCATTCTTTATCATGATCTCAACCGCTGTTACCTGCAAAGTTTCATGATGTGTCTGTATCACTTTATTTGAAGCATACAAATTCTTTGTAAAAACACTTCTACAGGCACAACTTGTCTCTAGTAACAGTCACTATAGAGTGACATTAAATAACATCACTGTGTGCATTGACTGCTGGTTGTCCTAACCATAAATGATATTGATGTTGTCTCTCTCAGCAGAAATCTTTGAAGCCATACTATAGAATTTTCCAGTAAAAGGATAAGAAAAATATGCTAAGAGAAAATTGAAAGGCCATTGACAGGTAACTTTGAAGAAAATACTTAATTTCACAAACACAGTATGCTAAGGTAGTTACTCTAGGAAGGCAGGGAAAAAACATCTATTCATTAAATATTTTCTGCTCTATATCTGACAGGTCTCCCAAATGACAAGGGTCTCCTCTGTAGAACAGAACAGAAGGTTTATATATATATATACATACATATATATATATATATATACACACACATACACATACATATTTATTACTTGGTTCCAAATAAGCAATTTATTTTGTGTTACTTGCCACAAATTCTCACTCAATATTCACCTATGGAGAAAAATTACTCCTAGTACAAACAGAAAAAAAAACAAAAAACAACAAACTATTGGCAGAGAAAACACATTTATTCCATTGCCAAAGCAGTCCTTAGCTTAAAAAGTAGATACATTTTGCTAGAGACCTGCATTTTGTCAATCATCTTTTTTACAAGTGATGCTTATAGTGCAGGTTATATGTTTCAGTCAGTACATGAGCAGGCATGTTGTCCTACCTGTGAAAACTCTAACTCTTGGAGGGATAATAATTTAATACTATAAAAAGTTCAAATATATTTTTAGTGTATATCTGTCATACTTTACTTATAATCTTTTAATGTCAATTACACTTCTAACTTGAAATACTGAGTTAAATAAGCAATTTCTGATCATGAGCTGATCTTTATGTCTCATACATACAGCAATTTGAGCTGCTGATTGTCCACTGCAGCACAACCTATGAAAAGCTGGAAAAACGAAAACCCAAATCAAACAAAAGCAAGTTAACAAATCTCTGTGATATCTGGGATACATGGGGCACTGCTGAAGGGAGGTCATGAGAAAAGAGTGTCACTTTTATCCAACATGTAAAGGTTTTGTTTGCTGTTGGTACCTTCTTCTAATTCGGAAAACAAGTAAAAATGCAATGTACAACCTCCTGGTGCAGGCTGGCTGACAATACCTCTCAGTAACCAGAGTGCTGCTGCTTCACCTGGCTGTTAGAATCTTTATGTTCTTGAATAATTCTGCCTGACCTTTCTTTCTGTTCTTGACTAGTTCTGCTATCCATCCCTAGCCAACGATGTTTAGCTCTATTGCCATCCCAGGGAGTACAGAACTGCCATCAGAACCTGTACTATCCTTATATGTGACTCTGTCCAAGCTTCCTACATAATACAGCTCGACTGATGCTTTCTGGAGATTCATGGCTGTTAGTTACAGAGTTTAATGCCTTACTCTAATTCCTTGCAACCACGCCAAACGTTAGTGCTAAAAAAAAAAAAGTTACAGAACAGATGTAGAAGTTATAGCAACCCCCTTGAATTTTGTTCCCATCCCATAACTAAATCTATAAACCCCAATGCTCCAGTCCCCCCACCATGCCTTTACCAAAATTAATGTATTAAGTGATTTTTACATCAAAATTATTTTCAATGTTCATGTCTTAAGATCAGCAACAACATTGTGAGGTTTTGTCAGTTTGATGTTTTAGAGTTGTCAACCAAACAAACAACAGTCAAGATCCTTAATTAAAAAAAAATGCCTATTTGCCTTATGATATTTAATTTTAAACATGACCTCCCTTACTAGTGCCATTGCCTTCCCAGCAGTAGTGTTTCAATTCTTCATCACATTTATCAATACTTCCTCCTGCTAAAAAGCTTTACTTTGACATTTTTTTTACTTTTTCAGGACAGTGTGGTTGCACACAGTTCACTTCTGTCACAAAAGAGTGCAGAGTCAGTGCTGAACTCAGATAAAACTGGAAAGGCAAAGCTTAAGTGTCAGAGTATTAGAATCAAAGATGTACTTTGGTGTAAAGGCATTTTTGCTTCCTTGGGCAGGGCCTTGTTGCATGTGCAGTATGGAATGTTTCTGTGCTACCGCTGTTTATAACTACCATACTACTTAGAAAAAGTTGAGTGTCAAAGCAGCTTCTGTAGTTCAAGCACTGTAGATGAATTGCAAGAATATTTGCTTGTCTTTTAACAGCAGGTATTAATCTATCATCGTCATGTCCATGTTGTGTGTGGGTTTTTATTAGAAGGTTTGTTTTGGTTTAGTTTTCATGTTTTCTGTTGGCAGTAGGGGCTTTGGTTGTGGCATTGGTTTGTTGTTAGTGTACTGTTGGTTTGTTTTTTTTTTAAAGAAGGAAAGAATTTTCAAATGTGATGAAGAAGAGGTAGGTTTCACAGAGAAAGCCACCTCCACAATACATGAGCAGAGGAGGAGTCATTTCAAGTCTCTAAGAGGAAAACCAATCTGAAGGCCCAGAATAGGAATGTGGTTAGAAGAAAGATTGTTACAACAGTCCTCCACCAAAGAGCAAGTTCTCCATTGACATTCCCATAACCCAAACGAATTCACCTTTACAGGTTATGCCTATGCACTGTGGTTTAGATTGAAGTCATGCATAAGTGTTCCTGAAACTGAAGAAGAACTGTGATCACTTATCAAAAAACCTACCCCAAACTACCAGAATTCAATTGCTGATACAAAAAAAGAGGATCATAAACATTGATAAAGTGATTGTCTGAATGCACAGGCTTCTGGCAAATTTTTAAAGTGTTTGCTGAAAGACAGAGTCTTTGGTAAAAAGTTAAATGGTTTCACCTACTGTCATGGTTTTATTGCCGACAATAAAAACTCTCAAACGAATTGGAGAAAATAACTTAATTATATTTTGGATAGAGAGATCCATGAAAAAGTTACAGAGCAGATGTAGAAGTTATAGCAACTCCCCTGAATTTTGTTCCCATCTCATAACTAAATCTATAGACCTCAATGCTCCAGTCCTCCTCCCCCACCATAATTCCGAAGATGTTTTGGTGCATTTAGATAACGGTTCATAGGCTGAGAAAGCAAAAAATGCTCTAAGCACTGGATGAGTGCTTTGATTCATGCTCTTGATTAAAAAAAGGCATTAGTTCTGAAAACAAGAGAATAGATTTTGTTAAATTCTACACTACAAGCTTATTTTAGAATATTTTTTTCATAAATGAGGATAAAGTTATACTTTGTCCGAGGTAAAGAGAAGACTTGTCCCTATGAGGTTCTTACCACAAAATATCTCAGTCCATCTACATATATTCTTAACAGAAACCAAAAAAGGCAGAGAAGGATTTGGGGAGAAGTAAAGATGACAGAGGAGCCCATGTCAACATCAGGAAGTTCAACAAGACAAAGTACAAGTTTTTTCACCTGGGAAGGGGCAACCCCAGGCACAAATATAAGCTGGATAATGAGTGGATTGAGAGCACCCTGCAGAGCCTTCTCTGGTTCATAAGGTGAGGATTGGTAAGGCAATTCACATGGGCTGGCAATATGCACTAGCAGGCAAAAAAAAAAAAAAAAATCTGTATCATGGGCTGCATCAAAAATACATGGCCAGTAGGTCAAGAGAGGTGATTCTACCACCCTGCTCTGGGAATGCCAACAGCTCCAGAGCCCCCAACACAAGAATGACATGTATCTGCTGGAGATGGTCCAGAGGAGGACCACAAAGATGATCAGAGGGCTGAAGCACTTTTCCTGTAAGGACAGACTGAAGGAGTTGGGTCTGTTCAGCGTGAAGAAGACAAGGCACTGGGCAGACCTTATAGAAGCCCTCCAGTACTTGGAGGGAGTCCAAAGGAAAAGTTAAGGGGCACTTTTTATAGGGGTCCATAGTGATAGGACAAGGGACAATGGCTTTACACCAGAGGGAAATAGATTTATGCTAAACATTAGGAAGAAATCCCTTAGTAGGAAAGTGGTGAAACATTAGAACAGGTTGCCCAGAAAAGTTGTGGATGCCTCATCCCTGGAAGCGTTTAAGACCAGGCTTTGAGCAACCTGGTTGAGTGGGAGTTGTCCCTGCCTGTGGGGAAGGCATTGGAACAAGATGATCTTTAAGGCCTCTACCAACTCAAAACATTCTAAGATTCTGTGACTTTAAAACACAACTTTGCTTTTGCACTACTTAAGCATAAAAGCAACTTCTTCTGATCCTGTACTTGAGTATATATAAAAAGAAAAGCAGTCTGTAAAAAGTATTTATTCTTTAAGTATTAAGAAAATAAAGCAATCTCCAATGTTAAACTAAAAATCTTGAATGAGTAAACACTTTTTGTGTGAGCATGTGAGATGAATTGCCTAAGAGTATTTCACCTCTAGGAATCTTACTTTGCTCTTCTAAAGCATCTTTGTAGAATGATTATTCCACATCTGCTGTTACCATCAGCTACCCCCAGGAAATACTTCCATTCTGCTAAGAACACACAGCACTCGAGTCTGGCAACAGTCAAATTACTTTGCTTCCTTTCTAAAAGAAATTGTTATTTATAATTTCCTTATTACTAGTAGGGTTTAGGGGCACCTACTTACTAGCAATGTAATATCAAGTGATACATTTTGATGGGAAAAGAACAGCTGGCCTTTTTCCTCATATATGAGGATTTATAATTAGATACATACAGCAATTCTGTGTTGGCATTTTTTTGCACAAGTGCAAGTTGTTAGCATACTATAAAAACAATTAAGTTAATTAGAATACCATTTTAGAAATGTCTAAAAAATTAAACCTGAAAAACCTCTGCTGCACTAATAACAGGTTAAGCATATTAGCTTTTATAGCCTTGCCTGTATGCTGATACAAACTCCCTGTAACCAGTTCCCGAGTTCAAAGAAAAGAAGCCAAATATGAAATAGTTTGAAGCCTGAGTAACAGCTAACAACAGCAAACCAAGCAACATCGTTACAAGGACAAAGTCATCATCAATAGAAAAAAATAAAACCGGGAGGTGAAATTCACCCTGCAAAGAATATAATAGATATGGTATACACTGACAGATGAAAGGACTTCTGTAATCAACAACACTGAAATGAAGCAATAGCACTGGAGAACAGACACTTCCACCAGAAGAGTGACAACTGGAAAACAAGTACAGTGGATGAAACAGAAAAGGTCATGACAAACAAGAGAGGAGTTTTACCTACAAAAATCCAAAACATGGTAGTTAAACACAAATCTGCACAGGTACCAGATACCATCTTGTCAAAAAGCTAATTTGAGCCCAAGTACATGAGAAAAAACAAGCTCATTCCAGGGAAAAGAGGCTGTGAAACATCCAGTTTTTTAGAGTTTGCATTGAAGAAAGGGGTAGTTTATACCAATATGGAATTTTTTTTTTTTTTTCTAATGAGTGACATGTAGGGTTGGGGGGGAAGGGAGGGAGGTATACTGGGAGTGAATCACACTTTACAAAATAAAAACAAAAGGAAAAAAAAAATCAGTGAGATATGTCTCAATCTGTAAAGAACTCTGTGGTGGAATGTCCAAATTAGACCTGAATTACATATCCGAGACATGTTCTAAACACCTACCTGAATATCCACCTTGCCCCCCCACCCCACCACTTCTTCCCAGGATGGAAGAAGCAGGAGAGCAGACAAAAGCCATGGTGCCTCTCAGTCTGCCACACAGACACCATATTTGCCCTTGTTTTGCACCCTGCTTTGGTTTTAGTAAACACAGGTCATGGTGTATGTGCCTCTCTCTTCTTTGGTGAAATAACCTGGATTAGTTCCAGGAGTGTTTTTATCTGTTGCTATTGGTTAAAGACACTCGTCAAAATGTTTATAAACCTAGCCAACTTGTTTGTTTGATGCTGCTGCCTTTGTTTTGACCGCTACCTGTTTGCTTTGCACTGCGTGTAACTGGGGATTCACCTCCCTCATGAACAGAAGCCCTGACCCTAGCCATCTTTGGCACTGAGCCAAGGGTCTGAAGGTTCTTGTCCTGCTCAGAGCAGCTACCCACCTGAGCTCAGTCAAACCTGAATATGTTTAAATCTGGCTGAATCTATGTGACAACCTAGCAATGAGTTGCAGCAGACACCGGGACCTGCCGACCCACTGCTCCAGCCTGAGGGCCGACCCCTTTGCCATGCACTGCATCCAGCTGGACTGTTCCAGCCCGTAAACCTGGATCCTGTTTTGCCCAGGTGGATGACCACTGCAATGACCTCCTGAGAGCCACAGGGGATTTGACCCAGATCCATGGATCTTCTCAGACAACTTTCTCAATTTAAGCTGCTCAAGCAGTAGACCTCCACCACATCATCACCACATGGAAGGGACTATATTTTTCCCCATTTATGCCTCTACATATGTGTTGGTTTGAGCTAATTGGAGAATTTGAGTGAGAAATTAGACTATTGGCTGAGAGAGAGTTAAACATATTGTGTCACTTCACCAAGTTTCACTGAGACAGAGAAAAAAAAAATGTTTTGAGAAATGTTCTCAAAACATGAGATAGGCAGTGTGCTTGCGTAGGGCCAGTCTGGCTTGGGTTCGTGCTGGCTCCAGCAGCTTTTTCCTTTGTCTCTCTGCCTTTGAACTAATTCAGAGTTAAATCACTAAAACAACTAATTTCTTCTCCTATCATTAATCTCTCTGATCTTCAGCTTATCTGCAGCATCAAGAGGTGGTGAGATAAAGCTGGGAAAGGGGGGAAAGGTGGTAGGGGGTTTGGTTACCCTCTTCTGGGGATTTTGGTCTCCGGGAGGGGNAGGTCACTGCAAACCCACTACAACATATACTTTTGGATCACAAATACTGAGACTTTGACCAGTGAGTAAATCATCTTCTCTTTTCTGAAATTAGTGGAAATTTATGTTTAACCTTTAAGCAGCAGTTTATGATGCAAGATTCTCTCCAGTTTTTTAAATTTCCTAAAAGCTTTTTAAAATTCACTTAAATCAATCTGATTGTATATATTCATTCTGCAAAATTAATTTTACGAACCACATAACAGAATCTCTGTGTGTTATTTGTAAACAAGTTTGGGGAAATTTTCTTTTTATATATTTAATAGAATATTTAATAATTTTTATAACAGCCTCATTACAAGTCACTTCTAACCCAGATTCAAATCTCTCCTTAACAGACTTACATATTGTCACATTGACATGTAAGGCTACACAAAGCATAGCCAAAAGCAAGCAGTATACAACAGCAGATATCACAAGCACAAAACATCAGAGCACCCTCATACAGAATAACAGAATGTTAGAGGTTGGATGGGAACTCCAGAGACTAAGTCCAACCACACTGCCAAAGCAGGATCCCCTAGGGTAGTCCACACAGGAATGCATCCAGGTGAGTTTTGAAAGTCTCCAGGGAAGGAGACTCCACAACCTTGCTGGGCAGCCTGTTCCATGGCTCTGTCACCTTCACTGGAATTAAGTTTCTCCTCATGTTGAGGTGAAACCTTCTATATTGGAGTTTGTATCCACTATTCCTGTCTTATTACAGCTCACCACCAATAAGAGATTGCCCCCCTCCACTTGACACCCACTTCTCAGATATTTACAGACATTGATGATATCCTCTTCTCAAGACTAAACAGCTCCAGAGCTCTGATCTCTCATCACAGGTGAGATTCTCAAATCCTCTAGTCATCCCCAAGGGCCAGGTCTAACTTTCAAAACCTCTAACACATTTCCCCCCCCGAATTTGTTTAAACAGTATAAATATTCATACTTCATTAGTCACTAAAACAAGAGCATAATACACTGTACATAGGATGCCCAAAAGAACCCTGCAAAAGGTATTAATATTTTAATACAGAGATTGGGTGTGCAGGTATTTGGTATGGACATTCACAATGTGAATCACATTGTTCCATGAACTCATTATACAGCATCTGACTCAGGGAGGAGCCTCACACCTGTCATCAAGAAATCTACACATAAGGGTGAAAAAATTGAAGTGTAACTGAAACAGTATTGAGCCTGACTGTTCATACCAGCTGAACTCCAGGGGAGCATTGCACAAAAATTTCTAATAGAACCAAATTTGATTTATGAAATTCAGATATGATGTTACCAAGTCTGACATGAAAAATAATTTGAGTGCTAATAACCTGGGGCACAGGGACTTTAACAGAGGCACATGAGAATTTTCTCATAACATGTACAGATTGTTCTTCAGTTCTTTGAATTTTCCTCTGAAGGAGAACACTAGTAGTTAGACCACACCTGTGCTTTGATCACAGAAACAGAAAAAGGGTCACAAAACCAGAAAAAGGGTCACAAATAGATCCCTTAAAAGAAAAAGAAAATAATAAAAGGAAGGAAGAAAAGGAGTTTAAATGAGATGCAAAGGAGTGGTCTTGAAGGTGACACAGAATAGCCAATATCTTTCTTGCTAGCAAATGTGAAATTACCAGCCCTTCTTTTTATACAGAGCTCTTCCTGAGGTTCTCTGTGCAGGTGTACTATAGAATACCTGTTGTGATTAGATACAGCAAGCATTGAATTGCAAGTTTTTGCTAAGCACATGGGTTAGGTGTGAATACTTTCAATATTTTAGTTTGATAATACAGTGGCAGGATCAACCATCCATGTAGTAGCCAGTGAAAAGTTTTTGTTAGCAAGGGGAGGCTGTGAGTAGAGGACTGTGCATTCCCTGCATCAAACATGAAATGCATTATACCTGCAAATTCTTCTCAATATGATCCAGTTGATGACAAGCCAGAAATACTGTTAAGAAAAGAACTGATGTGCCCATCAATATCCGGCACGTGCCTGAGATCAGCTAACATATGTAACAAAGCACTAACGACAAGGGCTACCTTCTTTCCCAAACATCTCTCCTTCTCCAGTGAAAAATTCCTCACTGAGTTTTTGGCAGACACCAGCTCAGACCTAAACCCCATTATCTGGCCCTTTGAGTGGTGTAAATTCAGTATCAAAGCAGTACTGGAGAGGCTGGAATATTAATGTAATCCTTGAAGGGATAAAACAAGGAGGGAAAGGGTGATATAGAGGTGTTTTGAAGTTCAGAGCTTACAGGAATACAGCTTTGTTCAAAGTCTCAAGGAGTGGGGGAAAATAAAAGGAACTGCAGTAGGAGATGCTTACCCCAAGGTCATTGATTGGAAGAACAGATTCTGGTGGAAAAGTACAGCTGAACACAGCATCCCTCAAGACTTTGAATGTTTAGGTCAGGTACAGAAGGTGAAGAAAGCAACTAGAACAGAAACTCTTGTGTGTGCAGCAGAGGGATGTAAGAGTGAGAAGCATAGCTCATTGGAAGGGGTGAACACAGCACCACACACACTTCACACTCATCACACACATGAGCTTCCAACAACTGCATTTTGACATTAACCTTGTTTTCAGCTTTGTAATGGCCCAACACTGTATTTTGCTGGAACAGGGTTGTACTGTATTTATCTTGAAGACCATAAAGCTGAGAAGCCTCAGTAAAGCCAGGAAATGGGAGTACTTCATCTCCATGGAAAGTAACAAACCTGAGCAGTGCAGAAAGCAGCTAACCTGACACTCTGAGAAGCTGCATATAAAGTAGCATCTGCACTTGAACAACTGCAGCTTCAGAGCCCTGATTTACACACTCTATAAGTGCAATTAATCTGATATCATCTCCTGCTATGCACTGGTGTATTAAACACTCGACAGTGATATTTCATGACATGTAGCATACATGACAATGAGGCTAGAAGTATATTACACACATGGCTGTAGCTGTGGTAAATCACTGCACCGTAGCACAGCTATGTCATTCCAGCCAGAAATAACCTACGCAACAGAACTACCACTTTGGGGGAAAATAAATCACAACCAATGAAAATATTCCAGCATCACACAACACTTCAGTTTAGCAGCTACAGGGATCTGATGAAAGCTGGCACACAGCTGAGTTAATTGCAAAGAAAGGGCTCCCAAATGTTTGGCTGACCTACTGGGATGAGGCTCTCTTGTATGGCTACCAGTGACATCTTAGTAGATGTCAAGGAGGTATTTGAATCTGGGTTACAAGTGAATTGTAATAAGGTCGATATAAAAATTACTAGATATTCTGTTAAATATAAAAAGACATTTCCCCCAAATTTATTTACAATTAACACACACACACAGAGATTTGTTATATGGTTGGTAAAAGTAATTTTGCAGAATGTATATATAAAATCAGACTAATTTAAATGAATTTAGAAAAGGTTTTAGAAAATTTAAACAACTGGAGAGAGTTTTGCAGCATGGATTACTGCTCAAATGTTAAACCTAAAATTTTACACATTTCAGAACAGAGTATGATTTACCCACTGGTCAGAGCCTCAATATTTGCAATACAAAAATATATGTAGAGGCATAAAAAAAAAAAAGAAAAAATACAGTCCCAGCCTCATGGTGGCCTTCCATGTGGTGATGATGTGGTGGAGTTTTGACGTTTGTGTAGCTTAAATTGAACACGTTGTCTGAGAAGATCATGGACCTGAGACAAATCCTCTGTGGTTCTTACGAGGTCATTGGAGTGGTCAGTCACCTGCACAAAGCAGGATCCAGGGTTTACAGGCTGGAACAGTCTGATCGGGTGTGGGGTACAGCAAAGGAGTCAGCCCTTGGGCTGCAGCGGTGGGCTGGCAGGTAGGGATGTCACAGGCTGTTGCTAGACCATTGCTAGGTCATCACCTAGACTCAGCCAGAGCTAAATGGACTCAGGCTTGGCTGAACTCAAGCGGGTAGCTGCTCCCAGAGTTGGCAGCCATTTCAGTCCCTTGGCTCAGTGACAAAGATGGGCAGGGTCAGGTCTTCCCTTTGTGAGAGAGACAAATCCCCAGCTATTTGAGGTGCAAAGTACACAAGGCAAACAGGTAGCAGAAAAAACACAGGCAGCAGCTGCAAACAATTTGGCTAGGTTTTTAAGCATTTTGATGAGTGTCTTTGACCAACAGCAACAGATAAAAATACCTCTAGAACCTATCTTAGATTATTTCACCAAAAAAATGAGATACTCATGCCTAGCATCTGTAACCTATGTTTACCAAAACCAAAGCAGAGTGCAAAACAAGGGCAAATATGGTGTCTATGTGGCAGACTGAGAGGCACCATGGCTTTTGTCTGCTCTCCCACTTGTTACATCCTAGGAAGAAGGGGACAGAGGTGCAATGTGGATATTCAGATAGGTGTCTTGGATATGTATTTTAGGTCTAATTTGGACCTTCCACCACAGTGATTTGCACAGATAACCTATTTAGGGCAAAACCCCAGAGCAGCTGCAAATTCTAACCATGAGGGAAGTAAGGGCCAGGCAATTCTCCAAAAAAAAAAAAAAAAAAGGATGTGAAAAGCAATTAATGACCCAACAAGGAAACCAGTTTCAAGACCAACTACTTCTTGGGCTTGGTGTGCTCTCAGGCCACAGAATTACTGCTCCTCCATGAGCTCAGCCCACCCTCCCTACAGACCCACCCTGAATATTTGCATAGAGCAGTGCTGGCAACTAGTTCCCCAGCATCATACACAGGGTGACAAAAGCAGGCACACCTAACAGGAGATGAGACATGGGGACCTCTCCAAGACATTTAACAGGAAACCTGCTCCCATGTTTATATATATGTTTTTAAAAAAAGAGAACAGCAAAAGTCCTCAGAGAAGTACGAACAGTCACTGGTAGGCTGAAGGGTTCTCTGTGGACAACAAACCAAAGGAGCCTGGTTAGCAGGCTCACCATGTCCCAGACTCATCATGGCACCCAAGAGAGCAGCTTGGACTGACAGACTTGTGATGAGATCCAAAATGAAGAAGTTGAAGCTGAAAACTCAGATGAAGAAACCTGTGTTCACATCAGCTTCCCAAGAGCTGCAGAAAGCAATCTTCCTCTATAACCAAAATTAAGCAACTTTCTATAGGACAAAAAATAAAATTGAAACATAACTGAATGTAAGCATAAAAGTCCACCTGGCCCAAGAAGCAGCACTGAACCTCAACCACACCAACACCCTTCTGGAAAGATCTCTCTCTGTAAGGAAGGGTCAGGCATTTCCTTGCCCCTCCCCAGCTGCAGGCAATTAACCAGGCAGTTAATTAGACCTGCCAGTGGCAGGGCTGCTCAGCATGGTGCTGAGGGTATGGCCACTGTAGCATCCTGCACCATACCCTGAGGAAAGAATCACTAAAAATCCGTCCTATATCAGTATGCTTGGCTGTCCTGGTAAGGCATAAATCCTGCCAAATTAGTTCAAACACCTGCTCTCCTCCTCCTGTTGCAGGTCCAGGAGTTGATGGGTGTGAGCAGAACAGTGGAGGGTTTGGCCCCAACAAAGCCCCGAGGGTTAGGTACTTAGCATATAACCAAGTGAGGTGTCTTGTGCTGCCCCTCAAGTGCCAGAGTGGACACCTAGGCACAGGACTTTGAATTCATTGGCCAAAACAACAGATGCTAGTGCCTATTGGCCAGTTTCACTTTCAAAATAATGTATTTAAGGGGGTGATTTAAAACCATTGTTCTTTTTCCTGCTGCCTTCCACAAGGACTGGAGGCTATTCACAGCTCTTCCATGGCAGCCACGTGTTTGCAGTATGTGGTGCAGCTTGCACCAGCAGCCAGGCAGCTCTTTCCTCCTCCTCTACCGGGAAACTTTGTGTCTATTGCATCAGTAAGCACATGCTAAGACTCCATAGGTGTGGTTAGAATTTTCCCTGTTACCAGGTTCCTATTTCCCAAGTTCTGACTGTTTAAACTCTTTAATTCTGTGTTTATAAATAGCCTTTGTGTAATTGTTTCCTGTCGAGGGAACATCCAAAGAATCTCAGGGAATTTCCCATAATTTTTAAATAGTAATAATAAAAACATTAGTATTCATTAAAATATTAATAATTCATAACCAGTTATTAATAATCAAATCACAACCACATACCTGAGGCACAAAATTAAACCTGGCAGCTGGGCCAAAACTGAAACTGTGCCATCTATCCGGAGTACACTGCCTCTGGAAGCAGCTTCTGGAACTGCAAGCTGGCTTTGGTTTGGAGACAGTAGCACAGAAATTTTCAAAAGAAAGAATCAAAAACTGCCATGCCTCATTCAATATTTAAAGCTTCTGTACAGATGAACTTAAAAAATACTAAATAAAAAGATTCTTAGGTTTTTCAAATGGAGAGGATTATTAATTTCCATCCAAGTGTATGCACCAAAAATTGGTTAGGAGAGAGAAAGGCAGGGCACCAGAGCATAAGAATCACTTGGAACTTGGGGGAGATTCACCTTCACAAATAATAGATTTTCAATATTCTTCCATATTCCTGCACACAATTCCTCAAAACAAACCCAGCACTTGTTATCTCACTCATACTTTCTCTGTTCTACTGCCCCAGTGAAATGTCTCTGGGTTAAGAAAGGAGGAGCTAATTTTTTGTGAGTTTTTAATACTTCAGTGCATCCTATGCACATCTTACACAGCCATGCTGCTGGCACAGCTGAAAAAAAGAATTGATTTGAAACCCAGCTGGAGAGGAGGGTGAGGTTTTAAAAGGCTTTTACTGCTTGATCCCTTGCTGCTATCTCTGCTTCAAAGCTTAGGAAAACCTAGGGAGAATCTAAGGTCTCTCTCAATGAATGTCTTATGTTTTCTTTTACCAATTGTCTTTGAAATTCCTTGATGGCTGGCATCAGTGGCATAACAAATATGTAGGAGATGAGAGTGGAAGACAGAAAAACTATTTTATGTCCTACTCATATGCCATATATGGGTGAATGCTGTGAATGGATGAGCATCCCTGCAACTTGGCAGGTATAGCCATTGATTAGAGCACTCCTTAATGGCTAACATACACATCTCTAGCATAACATGCTGCTAAATGCTTGCTTTATACAAAAAATATATTAATTATTAAGAATAAACCATTTTCTTTCTAATTTCATATTTAGTAATTTTCATATATAACTTTGTGGGGGTTTTTTTGGTTTTGTTTTTCAGGGGGTTTTTCTTTTCATAAATATGACAGAATGTTTAATAAAATACTTAGGACAAAAATGAGATCACTTAATAACCAATATTTAAATTATACAACTCACATTTAGTGTAGTAGACCTAAATCATTAGAGGTTTAAGGTCAGATTTTAGCTATTGGGTTATAAGGTATAGCTTCATCATAAAGCCTGTTCAACTCAGAACCCCATATCAAAGCCACAGTGAATATTTTGAGACCCTTTCCAAATCCCTTTAACATTTCTTTCCCAAATAGGAGATATTTTCCTGAAAAATTCACCCAGTGTACATTTCCATTGTAAGAAAACCTTTGCATCTAGTTAAATAAGCTAAGCAGAGGTGAATTTATTGAATATGTGTCAAAGATATTTTAAAAATCATTTTTGAATGTAAAATGGTCTTTCATTTTCCCACCCTGAGATTTCTGTCTCTATTCTTTCTCTATATTTCATGCCTACTTGTTATTTCTACCTCCTTGGAGTGCAGCCAGGCTCTGCAACCTACAGTATGAATATGCCTGCTATATTCCTATTTGATCTTCTTCCCTTGATGTGTCAGTTTCTTTGTGGCCTGCCTACTTGTCAAGCCATTTTCACTCTTCAAAACTTTTTATGAATTTTTAAAAGCAATGGAGATCTCAGGGCATTTGATGAATTTTTCAAGAGCTAATCACACTCAAATACCACAAACATAGCTGTTTGTGTTTAATATACTAAGGACAAACATTTATTTACAAATTTCTGCACCTAAACCAGACAGAAAGCAAGAAAACACACTGAGTACTAGCTAAAAGAGAGACTGCGTTGCTCTTCTAGCTGTAACAGGAGTAACTGATTCCTTAAAATGTGGGAAATGGGTAAAGCACTATTAAAAATGTCAACATAGGTGAAATACTGAAGTATAAAATCTTTAGAATATGAAAGAAATAACAGTCCACTTCAAATACATTGTATTATTTTTTAAAAGCACTTAGTAGTGCAATTCCTTAAGCAATGAGATATCTGTATACTTCTATATACAAGTTCCTTACAAGCTTTACTGATGTGACACAGGTAATGTAGTAGACCATATACAACACAGAGATAAAGACAGTAAAGCTTCTGTTTCCTAATAGCCACAAGACATTACT
The DNA here is from genome assembly GCA_013396835.1 of Psilopogon haemacephalus. Taxonomy (NCBI): domain Eukaryota; kingdom Metazoa; phylum Chordata; class Aves; order Piciformes; family Megalaimidae; genus Psilopogon; species Psilopogon haemacephalus. The sequence goes on along the minus strand of VWZI01023258.1, from coordinate 23,635 downwards.
GACAACAAATTTGGGAAGTTACTATGCTTTTCACATGGTAAAAATTACTTGTGGTGTTTAGTGAGTTACTCACAAGCCAAGATACACACTGATTATCAAAATGAAGTGTTCCATATGCCAGATAATACCTAGTATTGTATGATGAAAGACATCTAATCTCTCAAAGGGAAACAAAATATTGTATTAGTGAAGTTGTAAATAATGTTGCTTTACTTTTAAACTTGAGTCAGGACCACTATTACATAAAAAGTGTCAAATAATCTAAAGTAAAATAATTATTTTTGTCCTTTTCCAGTGAAGGTCACAAAAAGCTTGCTGAACTGAAACAGGGAATGTGAAAAAATATAGCTAATGTCTGCTGAAATTAATGTTTAAGTATTTTGGAGACACAGGATAATGAGAGATAATTGAATACATAAGAGAGAAAGACATATACCAAGTTGAACTAAAGCAGTTTTCAGTACAGAACTTAGTCCATCTGGGAAATTGTCTACCCTTCCAGGTTACTAAGGGTGTTTGTCATACACAGTTACATGCTGTCCTGGAATTAGTGTTTATTCTCAGTTTTTCATATTCTACTTAGAGCACAATATTCTCTAATTGTATATATATATATATTCTATAAAACTAATATTGCCCAAAGGAACCTCCAATATATTATCAGGGTTTAAATGAAAAATAATCTTTTTTTTTAAGTCATACCTCAATGAGATTTTCTGTCCCAGTTGTAGAAGACACAACATCAAAATCATATTGTTTTTCAAACAGCATTACCTTGCAGTGAGACCTATAGAGTGTCACTTGTGTTATTTTATTCAAAATGTATTTTCTGTTTGAAAACATAGATATTGGTGCACCAACATGTCATCCTTGTTCTCTCATAAGAAAGCTGCAGTAAGCATAGTAATATGCCAAAAAAAGATTTTAGTTTTGAATCAAAGAATCCTTCCTGGAAATGGTTTAATAAAATGGTCAGCATGGATGTACACTGACAACAGAATGTTGCTACAGATTTAATGTCTGTCAAGATTGAAATGTATGAATTCATCCAGTCCACTTTATAAACCACTCTGGTATCTGCACCTAGAGGGATCAGATTCTCAAAGCATTAAAGTTACTAACCGCCATGGAATATCTGTGAAACACATGCTGTCATGCAGCACACCAGAGCAATGAGTACTTGCTTTCATATCCTCCAGAGACAATGGCCTCACACAAATACCTCAGAACAAAAAGAACTGATTCGTTTCAGTCATCATTAGTTCAATTTTAATAAACCACAACTTCAGCACACAGCATTAGGAGTGTGATTCTGTCAAACTCAAAGAATCACCTCAAGCAAAGAAAAGAGTTTAAAGTTTCCATGTTTACTAAACAACAAAAAAATTGGTCTGCACTATATTTGAGAAAGGGGAAGTCTGTCAGGACTCAGAGAGGAAGAACTTAGTGACCTGTCTGCGCATTTAGGACTACTGAATCATCCTTGAACGACTCCAGATCTTTGATTGCCTTGCTTATGGCATTGAAAAGATTTACCTTTAATAGAACTGTTTGATCAGTTTACAACAAACTCAGTTCCAATTTTCCTATGACAGAACACAAAATATTTACGAAGAAGAAGGTGTAGCTTTACATCGGTCTTGACTTAATGCACTCTCAGAAATAAGTTAGGAATAACCTTGAGAGCAAAGGGTTTTTGCAAAGCTCTTGTTTCTTAGGTGGTTGTGCATAACCCAAATCCTAGGAAGTACCTGACACAATATTAATTGTAGCTACAGAGATTCCAGGGCAATCATTAGCCTTGCCTATTGTCAAATGATAGTACTGAAATTCTGTAGTAGTAGTAGATCATAGCAAGGATGCCAGCAGAAAAGCTACACCAAATCTCTATCTCCCTCTCCATCACCATAGATTCTACATGCCCAATACCTAATTAAATCTTAAATATAACTTAAAAAAAAATATATTTCCTTACCATGGTGCTGTGGCATAGACAGCATACTGCAGTTTGTTACCTTTAAACTGTCTATGACAAAAAATCATCAATTTTAAATGCCTTGGAGATGCTTGAGATGTCCCAAATAGGGATTTCTTATATTCAAGTTATTTTCTCAAAGAGAATATTTTTTGTCATCAGTCTTAGAAGAACAATCATAGCAGCTGATTACAGGATAAAAACATCTTGAAAGAATTGAATCTTGCACTGACTGTCAGGAATGTCAAGACTGTATTTAATTAATTTAGGTGGTAGTTGTCCTTATGGTAAAATATTTTTCTCCCTAAGCCTTGCAATGTGTAAACACTTTTGTACAAATACACACTTTTAGGTGACTTGTAAAATCATTCCTGAAGATTAAAACAATTGACAGTATTAGTTCCCTCTCATGGTACTATTTGCACAACTTACTTGTTCCAGAGCACAATACTCTCAATTGATAAAATCAGGATGCAGAATGAGATCAGTTAGTTGTCATCATATCTCTGAAAGTCAGAATCCACAGTAGAACTGTTTTCAAGCTGTAGATGTCAATAAAACACAGCTATGTAGTGTTTAGACATAATCAGCTAGACTCAAAAGTCCTGCAGATGGTAGGTTATGTCTTGTCTTACTTTATTTTTAGAAGATTTAATTTTATTTCATAAACCAATAGAGTTTGCTATTACTGTCATTATTTGTATTACTATTATGCAAATCTGAGAAGCACTAAACAAACAAGTACTGTTTATCCTTCTGCTGTCACCACTCCATCAGATACAAAGCACAGAGGCCTCTCAACTTTGTTATAGAATCATAGAATCATAGAACGGTCTAGGTTGGAAGAGACCTCAAAGATCA
>VWZI01023255.1:68765-92484 GCA_013396835.1 Psilopogon haemacephalus | reverse complement strand
CACGGCCGCGGGGTACGTGGCCTCGGCGGATGGCGAGGGGAGGGATGCGGCGGCCCCGGCGGGCGGGGGCGACTCGGCCTCCCGAAGGCGGTGGGAGAGGAGCGGGGCGCCCTCGGTGGAGCCCCCCGCGCCCTTGTGGCCGGGGAGCGGGTGCGGGTGGCAGTGCCCGCCCTAGGCGCGCCGTGCCCGGAGCCGGCGGTCTGCGGTAGCGCCGCAGCGAGATGGGCGATAAGGGCGGCGGTACTGCGGACTTTGGAGCCGCCGGGGTGTGCCCTTGGCCTGCTGGACCCAGCCCCCGGAGCGGGCACCAGAGCGAGCCGCTGAGCTCGGCGGGCACCGCAGGCTGCCGCCCTCCTTAAGCGGCGCCGGGTCCCCGAGGTGCTGTGCTCTCGGCCTCCCTGCGGACCGGGCCGGCTGCCCCCCGGGGCGGCCTGTGTGTGTGACGGGGCTGAGCCTGGAGCCCTAGTCCGGGCTGTGTCCCGGGTGCTGTGGGCACAGACCGGGGGATTCAGTGCTCTATAATTAGGCTGTGCCTTCTCTGCCAGGAATGGCTTTCAGCCTAAGGTAAATACTCTGTGTTTGCGCTCCTGCTAGACAACTCGTCTGATTTATTTTTTATTTATTTTTATTTAATCGCGTTGTAGCTGTGTGTACGCCCCTAGCCAGCCCGCTCTGCCCTCCGGGAACTAGGGAAGGGAGAAGAGCAAGGTGCTCTAGGGAAGAAGTGAGATGAGGCAAGAGAGAGCTGTGTGTCAGCATGGCTGGGGTTCCCTCCTGCGACCCCTAAATCCTCCGGGGAAGCCTGGGACAGGAATCCCACTTGGACTTGGGCGGGTTGGGAACTGCATGCCTGCGGAGGCTCGGAAAACGCTGAGGGTTGCATGGTACTGTGGATGGAGGAGGCTGCGTTAGATGCTGCGGCGTTTGTCCTCTCTCGGTGTCAAGCATCTAGAGGTCGAATGAGCGCTTCCAGGCACTGCCTGGTCCAGCTCTGCGCTATGCAGGGCGATCTTGTCCTGTCCCCGGGCATTTCTGTGGGCACAGCCACAGTGATTGCGCAGCTCGGAGGTTCTCTGCAGCTCCGCCTGCTCGGCTTTAGGGGGTGGGCTGGGGTCAGCAGTGGGGACACGGGTGAAGGTGATACCGAGAAGAGTGTAAAACCTTTCAACCGCAAGAAGTGCAGACACGTCCCTCCCTGCAAGTGCTCAGGGCCAGGTTGGACAGAGCAGCCTGGGCTAGTGAAAGGTGTCCCTGCCCATGGAACTAGGCGATCTCTAAGGACCCTTCCAACCCAAACCATTCTATGAATCTGCAAGATTCATAGAATCTTAAGAGTATATAAGAGTGTGGGGTGAGTGTACAAAAGAGTGTAGGGTGGAGCGAGGTCTAGCTGGATGTGTGGCCTGGGTGACTGGCCAGATGGCTGAGCAGGAGCACCTCGACAGGGGGGCAGAGTGCCTTGGGCGGTGTGCGGGGACATCGCGGGGGCTCTGCCCTGCTGCGTGGTGCTCCCGCCGGGCCTCAGAGAGGGAGCCTTGGGTTTGGCGGTCGTGGCACTTTCTGCATTCCCTGGAGAGCTTCTGTCCGCCCTGTCGCTGGAGTCTGGCTGCGTCCCCTCCCCCTGCTGCAGTGTGGTTTGGCTGCCTGGTGCCTGAGCTGGATGCGGAGGGCAGAGCGGGAGCCCTGCGCGGCTGGGGAGTGCCAGCGCCGGGCAAGCCGCTGCAGGCAGCCAGGTGCTGCTGCTCCTCTGCACTGCGGGCTGGGGGAGCATTCCCAGCCGCTGACTGGGGCGGGCAGGGTGCCCAGCTGTCCTGCAACAAAAGGCCGCTCTGAAGCGCGATTTCGGGCAGGGCTGAGCAAAACTTTTCTCTTTGGGAAGCTTACAGTTAGCCAGGTGGACACAGAATTTCTCTGTGGTGCCAGCGAGGAGGGCTGCAGGGGTTCCTCTGCCTCGCTTGTCCCAGGGGTACGCAGCGGGCGTGCCGCCTGCTGCCAGACAAAGCCGGAGAAACGGTGATGGAGGCAGCTCCTAGCACACGGCCGTGCCTCGCTAAACTCCCAGGGCATTGTTTCCTCCCGTTAATAACCTGCTTCCTAAGCTGCTCCGAAGCAGAGATGTAGCCCCCCCACACCATACCAAAGGTCTGGGGGGCAGGGGACGGCGGTTGCTGGTAAGCTGCTGAGGGGGAGAGGATGCGACTGGGAGGAGCTGTGTGGAGGAGGGCTGGGGGATGGTGTTGCCGCAGAAGGCTCTGGCCGGGCCGCCGGGAGAGCTCTGCACAATGGTGGGAGGCAGCAGCACAGCTACCAGCAACCGCAGGCTTTCTGCTGTCCCTTCCTCTAGCTGCCATCTGACACTCTGCTGCGGCTCCGTGCTGGGGTCTGCCCTGGTGCCTTCGGTCGCCTGTCTCCTGTGCCAGCTCGGAGGCGTGGAAAGCAGCCGCCCCCGCTTCTGTGCCGGGGGTAGGGGGGCGCCGTGCTGCAGGCATCTGGGCACAGAGCTGGCTGGCTGAGGCAGAGGGTAAATAAACACGGTAGAGCTTTGCTGCAATTGGTAGAAGGAGCAGGAAGCGCATGCTCCTTCGTCTGCTCTTCGGGAGGAATATCCAGGTAGGAAGAGCACTAACTCCAAACACCAAAATGGCTCTCAGGCCACAAAGGAAACGTGGCAAGAGTTTGACCTCGGCAGAGGTGCTGGATGAAGGTCTGGTTTGTGAGGAAAGAGCCCAAAAGCTGTTCAGAGAACTCCAGCTGACCCAGGGGGACAGAGGTGAACCTAGCTTACTGTGCAGGTAGAGCTTTGTCTCTCTGGGTTTGTTGGCTGCTGTATTACCATTTACCAGACCCGTTTGCTTCTGGAAATGATAGCTAAGGCTTGCAGCCTGCAGTCAGCTGCTCCTTGCAGCTGCCCCAGGTGCCCATTGAGGGAATGTGGGCTCCTCAGAGCCCTTCAGGGTGTTTGGTGGCCACAGCTGCATCCTAGCCATCTCCTCTGCTCCTGAGGCACATCCAGGGCTCTGCCCTCACATTAGGCAGATGCCTGCAGAGGCAGTGGCCCACGGGAATGACTCTGCTTGCTTTGATGCTACTTCATGCTTTCAGGGCGAGGTAGTGGCTCCCACTTTGTCTTTTGCAGAGCGAGGCTCCCAGCCGGATTCTGAAGGTGGAAAGAGATGCTTGTCCTGGCTTTGTTCCAGCTGCTTAGCTCTTGTCTCTGCTAGCCTGGAAACAAGTGTCAGTGATGTTCCACTGCAGTTGCAGGGACAGCAGGTGGAGAATCGATTTGGTGAGCTGCTGCAGACACAGAAAGGTTTTAAAACCAGGGTCTCATCAGCTGGCCTGGAGGTACCAGCAGAAGCCTCCTGGTGAGTGGAGGTGGTGGTGACTGCTCCTCTGGTTCCAGTGTCCTGCTGGAGTTGTGAACAGCATGGACTGCAGGAAGGACCAAAATGGCCTTCTGCCCGTGGCACCTGTCGGTGATGGGTTGGGGTTTGCTGTTGGGTTTGTTTTAGTTGTTTTTTAATCCTTGTTGCCTGCAGTGTCTCTGTTCTTTGTTAATGACCTCTCTGGTCTGGTCTGGAATGAGTGGTGTGATACAAAGCCAACCAGACCATCCCCTCTGTCCTCATCAGAGTGCAAATGCTTCTTGGAACTGGGTGGTGCTTCGGTGTCACTAGAACTGATTGTTTTGGTCAGTCACAAGCTTTTGGCTTGTGGTTTCCAGGTGTGGACTGCAAAGCAGGAGGGGAATGGGCAGCTGCCAGGTCCTTTCTGTAGTGGTGTGAACCTGAGGCACTGTGGCCAGGTTCCTGTGAGCCTGCCTTGATTAGGGTTCAGGAAGGTTATGCTGTGGTGTGTTTTCTGTTAGAGAGGGTACGTGGTGGGGAGCTGGAGCTTCTGAGGGATTAGTGCTGAAGGGAAGGAGCATGCAGGGAGCCTCCTATCTCCTTGTGGGAGAGGCCTTCCACTCGAGCTGCAATTCTGGTTCCTTAGTTAAAAGCCCCTGGGGCTCTTGCAGCCTGCTGGCTAGTACAGGCCTTCTGCTATCTAGAAGCTTTACACTCAGCTAGAGCTGGCATGTGTCAGCTGCTGCTGAAAGAAGCAGTCCTGGCCTTGATGTCTGTCCATGGGATGGGGACAGCTGGGCTGTTTCCAACAGCACATTCAATTAGTACTGAGTTACACATGACTGTAAAGCTGAAAAGGGAAAGCTGGTTGGGTGAAGCCTTTCTGGGCTTGGAGATTGGCTTCAACACCAGGCAAAGGGCTGCCTGCATCATGGAATCACAGAATTGGTTTGATTGCAAAAGACCTCTAAGATCACGTCTAACCAACAACCACCATGGCCGTTAAACCATGTCCCAAAGTGTTGTGTCCACACATTTCTTGGACACTTCCAGAGACAGTGACTCCAGCACCACTCTGGGCAGTCTGTTCCAGTGCCTGACCTCTCTTGCAGCAGAGAAGTCTTTCCTAATCTCCAACCTAAACCTCCCCTGGCACAATTTCAGCCATTTCCTCTCATTCTATTGCTAGGCTAGAGAGTGAGTCTGGGGCATGGGAGAATGTGCATGGACTGCATTGCCTCTCTTGCTCTGGGCCATGAGGACCCTGTGCCCGTGGGACCCTAGTGAGCAGAGGCAGGTGCTGCATTCCCTTCCTCTGGGCCCTTGTCCTGAAGTGGTGCTCAGCAAAAGCAAATGTAATTGTTTATCTAAGGAATTCAGAGGAGGAATTTTTATTGAATTTTTTTTTTTGGGGTGGGGGATTGTTTCCACATGAGGCTGGTTAAGCCATGGGACAGGGGTCTGAAGAGCTTTTGGGATCTGCTTTGGGTGATATTCAAGCCTTGACTGACATAGACACCTGTGTCACACAGCCCTGCTTTGGATGGAGAGTGGGCCAGAGCTGTCTGAGAGACCTCAGGGCATCCCTTCCAATGAACACCCCAGCCAAACTCTCACTGGGGGGAAGTTGTAGCCACACAGCATCTCTGTGGTCCTTGAAGTCATCTGGACTCTCTGGACTGCCTGCAGTGCAAGAAAGGTGCAGGCTGGAGGCTGGCGTTGGCAAAGAACTTTGATTCTCCATCCTATTTTATTTTTTTGGCAGTAGGATAGAGCAATTCATGGCCCAGAGACAAATGGTGGCAGAGGACCTCCTGCACGTCAGAGTCTGAGTGACATCATTTGGCTTTGGAACTGCAGCCTGGAGATGTGCTGGCTATGAACTCCCAGGGTGCTGACCCCTGACTGATCTCCTCTTTGTGTGTTCCCAGTGGCTGTAAGGCAGCAGGAGCTGTGGCAGGCAGGGCTACCAAGCACCTTCTCTGTAGCCTCCTACAGCCTCTGCTTTCTGACACTATGGAATCAAAATGAGGAGAAAACTCATGTGTATGGCACAGCCTCTGCAATGCTTGCAGCATTGGCACTCTGCTTTGCTTTTGCTTTATCTTTTTCAGCATCCAAGGTATTTATTAGGTCTGGGTTTTGTTGCAGTATCCCTTAGGAGTGAGCTCAGCTGCATGTGGTCAATCCCACTTTTAGGTTTGGAAGTCAGCCTGTCTTTCCAGAGATCCTTTATTCCCTTTAACAGTAATGAGCTGGCAGAGATCCAAAGGGAAANCAACCCACCAACCCAAACAGAAAAAAAAAATCAAACAGAAAAACAAAACAACCAACAAAAAAAATCGCCAAAAACCAAACAAAACACCAAACCCTAAACAAACAAAAAACCTCCCAGCCCCTCCAACAAAAAAGAGCCAAACAAAAACAAACAAAAAACCCAACAAAACCAAACCAGACAAAACCAAACCCAACAAAAAAAGAACCAACCAACCAAACAAAAAATATTTTTAGAAAAGCAAAGAACAAAAACCCCCAACTAAATAAAAGGCCAACTCTTTCTGCAGGGTCCTTAGGACCTCTCCTTTACAGAGGAGTTTGCTGCTGGAAGCTGTGCCCAGGTGTGCAGCAGTGCTGGCGAGTCAGCTGCTGCTTGAAGGCAGCTGCAGTTCTTGTCCTGGCAGCATTGCTTGTGTGAGGTGGTGGTGCCCTGTGGCTTGCACACAGAGTCGTGGAACTGGTGAGGTTGGAAGGGACCTTTCAGATCATCTCATCCAGCTGCTTGCCTGCAGCTCACAGCCATAGCATCACAGAATCGTTTTGGTTGGGAAACACCTCTAAGGTCATTGAGCCCAACCAAACTAGCACCAGCACAGCTGTTAAACCGTGTCCATGTCCAGCTCCAGGGACAGTGACTGCAGCACCTCCCCGGGCAGCCTGTGCCAACACCTGACCTTTCTCTTGCAGGAAGTAATATTTTCCTCATATCCAACCTAAAGCTCTCCTGGCACAATTTCAGGGTATTTCTTCTTGTTCTATCACCTGAGACTGATGGCACCAGTGCAGCTGAACAGTGCCACTAAACCACATCCCTCAGCACCACAGCTGTGTCTTCTTCAGTGCCTCCAGGGATGGTGCCTGCACCGCCTCCCTGGGCTGCTTTGGTCCAGGGACCTGCAAGGAGAGAGCCAAGGCAGCGAAGTGAAGGGAGTTTGTTGAGGCTCCATCAGGTTTCTGTGCCATTGTAGCTGGCTTCTGATCTCCCTGGCACGTTTTGATTTTCCTTTGTAGCCGCCTGGCTTTAGACACCATAATCTAAGCTTTCAGATTCTCTTTGACCCATTTAGTCTGGTGTCCTTGTTCCTGCTGTGGCAGCTGTTGTGTATTTAAGATGGCAGTGAAGCTTCCAGCTCCTTTCTCTTCAAGCTCTGGTGTGTGGGAGCAGCTTTTAGAGGCAGAGCAGTGGGCTGCTGGAGCTGCTGGTGCTGGGTGATTTTGCCAGTTCTTTGCTGGAGTCCAGGAAGAAGGTTTGTGCCCGGCAGGGTGTGCTGCCTGATGGCTTCCCAGCTGATTGCTGCCACAAAGCTGAGCACAGGCACGGTCCTGCCCTGCCTTCCTGCAGCAGGGCAGGTGGTGCTGGGTGTTGCTGAGGGCCAGACTGTTGGAGCAGCTGACTGGGAGTAGGGAGGATGGAGCAACTAGAGCAGAAATGTGCCGGTGGAGACCTGGGCGGTGGCACCTGCAGAGCTGAGAGAAAGGCAGCAGGGTAAAGCAGGAGCTGGGCACTCCGGCTTACAAGCAGCTCCTTGCAAAATAATTTTCTTCCTCTCCCGGTGTCTGCCTGCCAGAAGCAGAGGAAGGTGTCTCCTCTCTGCAGGAATAATGGATATCCTCTGAATCAGGGACACTTGGTGGCCTTTACTGCAGGCGTGGGTGTAGGATGAGTGCTTACACACTGGCCTCAGCCTGCCTGACCTCGGTGTCTGCTGCCACAGAACATGTCCCCTCTCTGGAGGGCTGGACACCGAGTGTAGACCTGCCAGAACTGGGGAGAGACAGAAATAAGGCTCTGCAGGGAAGCACTGCCACTCTGGGGGAGTAAGAAGTCAGCTCCTGCCAGCGTTGGTTGGGTTTCTTTGCTGTGCAAGAGGTAGCAGCAGTGACTTTCCTGCATTGCTCTCTTGGTTTTCCTGCTGGTGCTGGGAAGTGAACGGCCCAAGTGCTGCCGTTCTCAGGTGTTGCACCTCGTGTCCAGCCCGGGTGATGCCCTCTCTGCCCTTGAGTGCTGGAAGCATCTTTGCACAGCCAGTGAGAGAGGAGGAGCCTCTGTTGGTAGGTCTTGAGGATCTGAGGATGCAGCAGCAGGGTAGGATGAAACTGTGCTGTTAGTTGGGGCGTTTTGATTGCTTGCCTTTCTCAGCTGAAATCTTTACAGTTCTGAAGGACAAATTGATAATGGAAACGGGAAAAATCTCTTTGCTGCAAGGCATTGGAAATGGCTGCCCAGGGAGGTGGTGGAGCCCTGAAGGGGCTCAAGAACCGTGTGTGGGGTGGTGTTGTGGAGGCAGTGGTGGTTTGACAGGCAGCTCAGCCATTCCTCGGCTGTGGAGTAGTCCTGTGCATGCTGGAATTACTGGAGCTGATTTTCAATGGATCTGGGTCTTGCCTGACTCTTACCTAGCAAGGTGTGGACTCTGGTGGCTTTTTATCACGATTTGTAACGTGATCCTCTCTAAAGATGGCAGCAGGATCTCTGCGTGGACATCAGGCATGCTCCCAGGAGAGCTGTCAGCACTTTACAGCTGACTTGGTGCACAGAGGGGTAGATGAAGTCACTTCTGCTACACAGCTCTGTGAGCCTGAGGGCAGGGCTCTGGGGGGTTTGTGTGCTGGCTATGAGGCTGCTTCTGGAGAATCTCTGATGCTTTGGGAGTTACCTGCCCTCCCACACAATGAATTCACCCAGGCTACCCCAAAGTGAACTCAGTATTTGAAGTGTGGCCTGAGCAGTGCTGAGTACAGGGGCACAGTCACTTCCCTGCTCCTGCTGGCCGCAGCATTCCTGATCCTGGCCACACTGCTGGCTCATGTGCAGCACCCCCTTATCCGTGGTAGCCATTCTGTGCTGGGGCTGAGGTGGCGAGGCTGTGCTCTTCTGCTCGGGGTACTTTTTGTTTGGCCCTGGAAGGTCACTACTGCCTCCCTTGCTGAGAGATGCTCTTGCAAGAGATTTTTCTGTGGAGGAAGCAGAAAGCTGTGAGCTGGCATCCCTCCGCTTTCTATTCCCTTTCTCCTGCAGTTGGAAGAGGTGTTGGGCTCTGACAGCTTTCCTGCACCAGTGGTCTGTGGGCAGGAGCTGTATGCATTGCAGCCTCAGATGCCAGCTGTAAATCTCTGCTCACAAATGGAAGCTAAATCAGCTTTCCTTGCCACTGGGAGTGTGGGGGTGTTGGAGGTCATCACTGATTCTGGCCTTTTTGTCTCCTGTCCACGTGTGCCACCTGCACTGGGTGCCAGAGCTCCCTGCCACAAAAGCAGATACACGTGCCCTGGCAGCTCCCTGCTGCCAAAGAGAGAGGGGAAGAGGGAGGGTGAGGACTTAGAGTAGGCAACCAGTTCAGCACTGGCTCCGGCTGCTTGAAGTAGGCTGTGACACCTCTGGCTGGGTCTCTCTGAAACAGCAGCGAGGTGCTCAGGTTTTGTCTCTCTGTGTAGGGCTGCAGGAGCAGGACTATGTCCACCATGGTGTACCCAAGGGAGGAGAAACTGGACAAGCTGAGCCAAGAGGAGATAATTTCCAACACCAAGCTGGTGATGCAGGGGCTGGAGGCACTCAAGAATGAGCACAACTCCATCCTGCACAGCTTGCTTGAGACCATCAAGTGCCTGAAGAAGGATGAAGAAGCCAATCTCGTGCACGAGAAATCCAACCTGCTCCGCAAATCAGTGGAAATGATTGAGCTGGGGCTTGGAGAAGCTCAGGTGAGAGTGGTGGGTGACCCTCGGGTGTTCTCTGGGACTGAGGGGAAGGTGGCTACGTGAGCATGCCCCAGACGCCGCAGGGGCAGCAAGGGGCTGAGCGCAGAAGGGCAGCGTGAGCCTGAGGCTGGGCTCTGAGCCTGCCTCTGAGGGAGATGCCAGATGGTGGCCGCTAACCAGCTGTGCCTCGGGCCCAGGTGATGATGGCATTGTCCAACCACCTCAATGCCGTGGAGTCGGAGAAGCAGAAGCTGCGTGCCCAGGTGCGGAGGCTGTGCCAGGAGAACCAGTGGCTGCGGGACGAGCTGGCCAACACCCAGCAGAAGCTGCAGCGCAGTGAGCAAACCGTGGCCCAGCTGGAGGAGGAGAAGAAACACCTGGAGTTCATGAACCAGCTGAAGAAGTACGATGAGGATGTGTCACCCTCGGTATGCCCTGGTGCTGTCGGTGAGGGGTGAGGGAGGTGGGAGCAGCAGGATTGCCCAGGTGTGATGGCACTGCCCTGGAATTTGCTCCTTCCTGCCTACCGTGCACAACAATGCCTGTAAATAAAGGGAGCCTGCCTGTGGCAGAGTCTCTGGAAGGACACAGAGTGGCTTGCCAGGGCACGCTGGGGAAATTTGGCTTCATTAGTCGTAGCGTGGGGGAGAATACGGTGGCAGAGACAACAGAGGAAGTGGAAGGTGTCAGTGGGCTGCAGCAGGGAGGAGGTTTTGCAGCTGACTCAGCCCAGGCTGCCGCTGTCTCCTCTGAGAGTCACCCATTTTGTGATTCCCTTCCTCCTAGGAGGAGAAGGAGGGCGACTCCAACAAGGACTCTCTGGATGATCTGTTCCCAAACGAGGAGGAGGAGCATGGTCCAGGCTGTAAGTGTTTGCTGCTGCGTGGCTGCTGGCTGTCTCTGCCCACACCTGCTGTGCCAACCGTGCCCCTGTTTGTTGCTCTGTGCCTGCAGTGCCCCACCAGCACAGCAGTGCAGTGGCAGCTGCCCAGCAAGGAGGCTACGAGATCCCCGCGCGCCTGCGCACCCTGCACAACCTGGTGATCCAGTATGCCTCCCAGGGGCGCTACGAGGTGGCTGTGCCACTCTGCAAGCAGGCTCTGGAGGACCTGGAGAAGACATCGGGCCACGATCACCCTGACGTGGCCACCATGCTCAACATCCTGGCACTAGTGTACAGGTGAGCATGGAGGAGAGGGCGAGACCAGGAGAGCTTTCTGCCTGTCCCGTTTGCCAGGCCAGCACACCCTGCTGACAGGGAGCTCCCACAGTTTCCAGTGGGCTGCCTTCCAAAAGGGTTTCGGCACAGAGAAGTTATTTGAACCACCAAACTCCCTGGTCTGAGGACTGGCTAAGGTGTGGGGGGGATGGAGCAAAGCGAGGGCTGTGGGGGCTGGACCTGTGTGGAAGGAGGGCACCAGGGCTGCTGTTTGCAGTCCTGCCAGATCCCAAATAACTCTGACTTTGCACTGCAGGGATCAGAATAAATACAAAGAGGCAGCACACCTCTTGAACGATGCTCTTTCCATCCGTGAGAAGACTCTGGGCAAAGACCACCCAGCAGTGAGTGTCTCCCTCCCCTTTGTCACCGCCCTTGACCCGTGGGTGCTGCTGAGCCTGGGGCAGTGTCCTTACGGTGGGTCTGCAGTCAGATACCCGAGGACGGCAGTGTCCTCCTACCCCAGGGCAGCTGTTCCTGTGAGCTGGGGTTCTGCTTTACTGCTGCAGCATTTCCTCCTGTCCTGTTCAGTATAGTCCATCAGGTGCTGGCTTCTCCTGGACCCTGCAATGAGGCTCCTGCCTCTTGTCAGAAGCAGCTGTGCTGCAGGCGTGAAGGAAATAGGACACCCACTGTGGCTGCTGCTTGCACCCCTTGTTGGGTCCCGCTGGCTTCTGCTTTGTCTGATGGAGAAGCTTTTGTCTCTGCAGGTGGCAGCAACTTTGAACAACCTGGCTGTTCTCTATGGCAAGAGAGGGAAGTACAAAGAGGCAGAGCCACTGTGCAAGCGAGCCCTGGAGATCCGTGAGAAGGTACTGGTCTCCCATACTCTAATTCCTGCTGCTTCTCCCTGAGGGTCACTGCACCTGGAAGATCCAGGACCTGCGATTCTGCCATCACCTTGCCTATCTCTCCAGTGTTTCCAGCCATAGAGAGGTCTGCCAGGAGGTGGAAGCTGGAATTTTTCTTCTTTTCCTAGGCTCCTATCTGACATAGTCGTGTCCTAGAGGGACCACAATGTCTATTAACTCCAGAAGTCCACTGCAGTCTTTAAGTGTTGACTTTCTGTGTCTTCTCTTCTTCTGTTTATCCAGGTGCTAGGCAAAGACCATCCTGATGTGGCCAAACAGCTGAACAATTTAGCCCTGCTGTGCCAGAACCAAGGCAAATACGATGAGGTGGAGTACTACTACTGCAGGGCCCTGGAGATCTACGAGAGCTGCCTAGGTCCTGATGACCCCAATGTGGCCAAGACCAAGAACAACCTGGTGAGAGCCTGGGGAGAGGCTGTGTGGGGCTGGGCAGTGGTGCCATGGGAAGGGTGAGCATTGCCTGCTGCTCAGGGAGATGTAGCTGTGAGGGTGGGGGGCAGGGCTGATCTCTGTCACCCAGTGGAGCTGGAGCTGTTTGCTTGCTTGCAGGCCTCCTGTTACCTGAAGCAAGGCAAATACAAAGATGCAGAGGTGCTGTATAAGGAGATCCTTACCCGTGCTCACGTGAAGGAGTTTGGCTCTGTGGATGGTTTGTACAGCTCTTGGGGCTGGGGAAGGGTGAGCAGTTTGGTCTCCTGGCTGTCAGCCTGAGCTTGCCTGGGTCTGGTATCCCCTGGCAGAGGGATGTGATGCCCTGCAGGGTCCCCATTTTGGGCAGCCCTTGAGACACTGCCATTCCGGAGTGTTAGGCTGCTCCACCCCTTCTCTCTGAAGGGCTCTTGCAGAGCTCTGGCTGACAATCTTTGGTGGGTTGGGAGCAGTTGTGGCTGGAGGAGCAAGTGGCACAATTGTTCCCTAGCACAGGCTGAAGTTTCTCCTCCACACTTGGTGTTTCCTTGTGGGAGGGCTCACTCCTCCTTCCCCCTGTCCTGGCCTTTCTTGGGGCTCTGTCCCAGGGGAATCTTCTCTCTGGTGCCAGAGTGCTGGGCTGGGCAGGAGGCAGAGCTCCAGTGAAAGGCAGAGCAGCAGGGTGAGGTGGTATCTGAGCTGACTTGTGTCCTTCCCCTCACAGATGAACACAAGCCCATCTGGATGCATGCAGAGGAGAGAGAGGAGATGAGCAAGGTGAGTCTGAGCTGCTGGTGCTGCCTGTTGGTGGCAGCAAGAGCCCTGGGAGGGGAGTGAGATCCAGGGGGGCTGATCCTCTCTTTCCTGCACTCTGAAGAGTTGCCATGGCCACTGGTGAAGGCCAGGAGGGGTCTGAAGAGCAGGGAAAGGGCATGACTGCTCCCCGAGGCAGCCCCTCAGAGACCTTGATGCTTTTGCTGGGGCAGAGGGTTGCTCAGCCTCTCAGCCATGGCTGCAAGCACTCTCCTTTTGCTTTAGTGCTCCTTCTAGGCCACACAGAGGATGGAGGACAGTGGACAGCAGAAGGTTGTGCTGCAGGGCCTTGGCACTGTGTTCCAAAGAGCTGCTGGTACCCACAGCACAGCCTGCATCTGAATCAGGGCTAAGGCTGCCTGGGTCAAAATGCAGCTAAAGAAGAAACTGCTGCTGTCACCTTGCTCTGTCACCTTGCTTTAGAAATGGAACCAAATCTTCCAGAAAAGATCTGTGTGCAGGGCAGGCCCTTGCTGTTCTGGCAGGGCCTTGCTGTTCCATGTCCTGGCTGGCTTCTGAAAGAGGATAGCCATGAGCTGTGCTTGCCTTGGACTAGGATGAGAGGCAGAGGCTGTTGCCCAGACCATGCTCTGTGCTCAGCTGGTAAACACAGCAGGATCCTGTCTCTGCTTTTCCCAAGCCTGCTTTTTGGCAGGTGCCAGAATGAAGGGCTCTGGGTTAGTCCTCTAGCTGCAGTGGGAGCAGACATGGCCTCTCTGCTGTTCCTCTGGCCTCAGCAAGCCCCATCCCTGTGTGCACTCAGACAGCAGGCTGGCAGGCTTGGCTCAGTGACTTGCCAGTCCCAGCCTGTAAGGTCTGAGAGCAGGGCACTGGCAGCTGCCTCTCACCAGCATGCAGCTCCACCTTGCACTGAAGGCTCTGCTGCAAGGAAACTACACTTGCTGCAGCACTGACCTGTGCAGGAGAAGTCAGAGACCAGGCTCCCCTTGCCTCCTCTGGGACTGAGACACTGCTGGTGAGATCTGGAGAATGAAGAGATGAGAAGCAGACCCTGGTGGTGTGGAGCAGTGCTCCAAATAACGCAAGCCTTGCTGTGTTGCAAGGGAACACGCTCAGGGCTCTGCAGTTGGAGTGAGATTTGTTTTACAGACTGGGGCAAGGGCTGAGCCTCTTCCTCTGCCCCTGGGGCTTCTGAGCTCAAGGCAGCAGCTGTGCCCAGGCCCCACGGCTGGCATGGCCTTCCTAGCCAGGCAGCAGTAACCACAGAGCTGTTTGTACAGCTGGCCCAAGGACTGCTGTGCTCTGCTTCCCGCTCTGCTTCCATTAAAAGCATCAAACCTGTCCTGCAGAGCTTCATTTCTTTCCCTCAGCCCCCTCTGCTTCCCGGGAGTAGCCATGAAGCTAACATCTCCCCTCTCCTCACCCTGCAGAGCAAGCACAGAGACAGTGCTCCCTACGCCGAGTACGGCGGCTGGTACAAGGCCTGTAAGGTCAGCAGGTAAGAGGCGCTGGGAGGCAGCTCCGGCGGGGGTGGCCGCGGGGCTTGTGCTCACCTTGCACCTCTGGCCGCAGCCCGACGGTGAACACCACCCTGCGGAACCTGGGGGCTCTGTACCGGCGCCAGGGCAAGCTGGAGGCGGCCGAGACCCTGGAGGAGTGTGCGGTGCGCTCCCGGCGCCAGGTAAGCGCCGGCACCGCCTGCCTGGGCGCGGAACGGGTCCTGCCGCAGCCTCTCCTGCCCTTTGCTGCTTTGGGCATCCTCAGCTTATGGCCCCACAGCGCCGGAGGCACGGCAGGGGTTGTGCAAGGGCACACGCGTGTAGCGGTGTGGGGAGGTGTGCATGTGAGGATGGAGCAGGTACCAGGGGTGTTATGTAAGAGGGAGAAGATGGAGATTTTTGAGGGCAGAAATATATTTTATTTTGGTCTGGAGAACACAGTGTGGGTCTCTCAGAGTACTTCTCACCCTAATTCGTTTAATCTGGAGAAGAGGGAAGCAGAGGGGAAACCTCATTGCTCTCCACAACTCCCTAAAAGGAGGTTGGAGTGAGGTGGGGCTTGGTCTCTTCTCCCCACTATCAGGTGACAGAATGAGAGGAAACAGCCTGAAATCATGCTAGGGGAAGGTTAGGTTGGATATGAGGAAAAATTTATTTCCTGTGAGAGTGATCAGGCATTGGAACAGGCTGCTCAGGAGGGAGGTGGTGGAGTCACCATCCCTGCAGCTGTTCAAAGTGGCCATGGCACTTGGGGACATGGTTTAAGAGCCAGGGTGGTGCTAGGTTGATGGTTGGAGTTGATCTAACAAAAAACAATTCTATGATTCTGAACTCTTCAATCCTCCAATAATAAAGCAGGAACTGTAAGCCCCTAGCCCAGAGACTGAAGGACAGCAGAAAGCTTCACACACCAAAGCGTGAGACAAGCGAGGAGCTGCCACTGCCCTTGCTCTGCAGCGTGGTTTCCGATCCGATGGGGGCTCAGCGAGCTGCGACCCCAAAATATGGCATTGCCACTTGGCTCTGTGCCTCTTGTGCTGTGGCTCTTGGCAGTGATGGGGGTGGTGACCGAGCGAGGAGCTGGGAGCAAGCAGAGCGAGGGCCCCGCAGCTCACCCGAGGGAAGGAGCCCCTGCACAGGAAGGTGCAACGCTCTGCTTCCTCCTCCTCTGCTGGCAGGGCATTGACCCCATCAACCAGACGAAGGTGGTGGAGATCCTGAAGGAGGGCGACGGCACAGAGAGGCGGCGGAGCCTGGGAGGCAGCGTCAAGTACGAGAGTGCCACAGACGGTAGCGAGGAAGTGAGTATGGGCGTGGAATGGAGCGGGGTAAGTACAAGACACCATCAAGAATGGCCTCAGCTGGCTGCCGGAGGGCAGGGGCGGCCTGGCTCGGGGCTGTCCCTGTGCGGCCTGTCGTGGCACCCTTGTCTGCCTCCCTTTGTCCCCCCACACTTCCTCCCCTCTTTCTTGGCACGAGGCAGCCCTTCCGCAGAGCTGCCTGCCTGGGCCTGGCTTCTGCGCTGCAGGACAAACAGCCCCAACCCAGGGCTGCTGCTTCCAGGTGGCTGCCAGGCCCTGGCAGTGCACAGCATGAGGTGGTCCTGGTCTGCCCTTAATCTTAGCCTTGCAACCTTATTAACATCTCTCCCTGCTGCTCCCCTCTCGAGGGCCCTGGCTGAGAGCATCAGCCCTGCCCCAGGCCCACAGCCTCTGTGAGCAGCTTGGCTGTCCTGTGCTGTGCCACAGGCAGTGCTGAGCCTGGGCAGGGGGTGCGTGTGTGTGCCTGGTGTGGCTGTGACCGAGTGACTGCAGGGCACAGGAACAGTCTGCAGCCAGCATCTTTGCTACCCCCTTCCTGGCCTCCTGCCCTGCGTGGGCTCTGGCCAAGCAGAGGTGGTAAGGAGCAGATCTGTGCAGGGTGCCAGGCCATGCTGGCACCCACCAGTGGATGCCAACCTGACTGGAGGTGGCAAATGAAGCTGGTGTTAGCTGAGGCACAGATGAGGTGACCCGAGCCTGTGTGTGCTCGCCAAGAGGTTGCAGGGTGCTTTGGTCTCTAGTGCTGGGTTTGGAGGAAGGCAGTGGCCCAGATGTGGGAGAGGTGCCTTGTGTCTTCTGCAGGGAGGAGGATGGAGATGAGGCAGCAAGTGAGCATGGTGCTGGGGGTGCTTGGCTTGGGAGCTGCTGGAGCTGTTAGCACCGTTCCTCCTGCAGGTTCTAGCTGAGAGTGCAGTGTAGCTGGTACCCAGGGGCTGCTGCAGCCTGGCACAGGCAACACTGAGCACACAGAGTCCTTTGCTTCCCACTCACATCTGCTGTCACTAACCCTTCCCCACCTGGCTCTGCTCTATCCCTACCCGCATGAGCTCGCTGTCTTCCTCCTGCCTCTTCTCTGTTGCCATGACAGCCCCCAACACTCAAGCCTGAAGCCTGCTGGCTCTCTTGATCGTGGATTGTACCCAGCAGACAGCTGGAGGGGGACCTGGGGAGCAGAGCTTTGCGAGGATCCAGCAGCTCTGCCAGACAGAGAACTGTCCTCTGCCTCAGCTCTTGGCATCAGGAGTGGCAAAGGCTCCTAGCCCTGGCAAGGCACCGACCCTGGACCCTTCTCCTCCTCAGCAGTAGAAGAAGCTAGAGCTGCACCGAGGGAGGGTTATAGGTTTGGATTAGGCTCTCCTGGCCCCTGCCCTTGCTGGTGTACCTCTGCAGTTCCTTCTGGCTGTGGTTGGTGCTGGCTTTGCGCTGGTGATGGTGTGGGAGACCCTCCTGGCAGTCTCTGAGCTGATCATCCCAAGGCAAGCAGGCAGTACCACCCTGTCCTCCAGCCAAGGGGGATAGTCCCTGCTCAGATGACCCTTCCTCAGGGCACTTGGTTCAACCAGCTGTAGGCAGAGGGCTGGCCCACAGAGCTGTGCCACACGATGCTCAGTGCCTTTGCAGCCTGCTGCACACATAAGCAGCCTCTTGCCAGCCAGCAGCCCTCCACTGGGCTGCAGCTCCCAGAAAAGAAAGCAGCTCCTGCTGCTTCTGTCCATCATGACCACTTGCTGGTCTGGAGACCTCCTGTGTGCTGCCTTAGGCCAGGCTCTCTCTGCAGCCGTCCCTTAGCCATTAGCTGCTGCAGGCAGGGCCATGGCAGCACCCAGGCTGCCAGCAGCTTCTGTGCCCCACTACCAAGGGCAGCTCTGGAAGCGCCCCAGGGCCTGGAGCTGGCAGTTGAGGTGGGAGAGGCAGGATCTGGGCTGTGGGAGCAAGGGTGGCACCATCTCAGTGCTGCTGAGGCTCTGGTGGGCACCCTGTGCCCAAAGCCCGGGAGCTGGGGGTGCTCAGAGCACCAAGTCCATGCTGTCTCCCCCGAGCTGGCTGCCCCTGCCAGGCTGCCAGAGCCTGCTGGCAGAGACCTGAAGCTGCTTTTAGAGCCCCACAAGTCTGCCTCCCTGCCCAGCTGCCGGTGCCTGCAGCCCAGGCCCTGCCCCAGCTGCTCCCCGGGTGACCGCAAGCTCACGGCCGTGTCAATTGTGTCTCTCTCCTCTCTGTGCACTAGGCTTAAATGCCTGCCGAGACTCCCTCTTTCCCCTCCACTGCAGTCACCTGGATGTTTGTGTTGTCCTCCGAGTTTTCCTCCACACCATCCCTCCTTCCTCGGCGAGAGCTGCACACCAGTCCCCCAGCCCTGCCGGCGCGAGCAAGGCACCGCCACGCCTGCAGAGGAGTCCCTGGCCAAGTGGCCCAGCTCCAGTCCCCGTGGAAGAATCTGCGAGGAGCTGCCTGCTCCCCCAGCCAGGGCAGCAGCCACTCTCCCCTTGCCTGCTCCCACCCCCTCCTGCCCCTGCACATCCCTTGGCTGCGGGGCATTGCCTTCACTCCGAGCACACCAGCTCCACTGTCATTAGATGTCCTCAGCCATGAAGATGGGAGCCTGTGGTGGGGTGGAGGCCTGGGCTCAGCAGAGCTGTCCTGCTCCTAGTTGTATTCTTCCTTGTAGGCTTAGCCTAAAGCAAACCCGTGCTGGGCTCTCCCTGTGGCACCCTGAAGTCGGTGTCTTGCTGTGCTCTGCAGCCCAGGGGCAGCATGCAGACCTCTCTGCAGGGGCACAGGAATGCAGGGCAGCCCACGCCTGCTGCACATACAAAGCAAAGTGAGGAGGTGACAGCCAAGGGCCGTGCCTGGAACAGGGACTGGCCAGGACAAGCAGCTTTGGTTGCAGCCTCCTGACATGCTGTGGCTGAGTTCCTGACCTGATGGCGTTGAGAAGTGCTCCAGGGTCCCCAGGTGTGGCTGCTAGGAAGGAGAGCTGGGAGGTGAAGCTTGACACTGTTCTTGGAGGCAGAGTAGAAGGAAAGCAGCACTCTTCTGTAAGGGGCCAAGCCCCAGACCATTAGTGGTGAGTGAGACAGGTGATGGACTGGTTCAGAGCAGAGTGGTTGGGAGAAAAAGAAGGTGCAAAGAAAGATGTGAGAAAAGGGAGGAGCAGGGGTTTGGGGTGCTCTAAGCATGTAGGGGCAGATGGGGTGAGGCTGTGCAGGCTGGAGGAGAGGAGGCTCTGGGGAGACCTTAGAGCAGCCTTCCAGTACCTAAAGGGTGCCTACATGAGAGTTGGGAAGGGACTTTTTACAAGGGCTTGTAGTGATAAGATGAAGGGGAATGGCTTTGAGCTGGAAGAGGGCAGATGTAGACTGGATATTAGGAGGAAATTCTTTGCAGTGAGGGTGGTGAGACACTGGCACAGGTTGCCCAGGGAGGTTATGGCTGCTCCCTCCCTGGGGGTGTTCAGGGTCAGGTTGGAGCCTTGATCAGCCTGACCTAGTGGAAGGTGTCACTGCCCATGGCAGGGGGTTTGGAAATAGAAGATCTTCAAGGTCCTTTCCACCCCAAAGCATTGTGTGGTTCTGTGAGGGAGGGGAAGGGGTCAGGTTGCTCACAGCAGAGTTAGTTCTTGACCTGGCTTGCCATGCATCGTGCCTGAGGCTGTTGCTGTCTGCTGTGCCTCCTCAAGTGGATGGGAAGCCTGTAACCCTGTTCCTTCTAGGGAGGCAGTAGTGGCCCTCTGCATGCTTGAGGGTGGCTCCCAGGCCTGCACAGGGTCTGGTCCTCTGGATCCCTACTGGGAAAGGGGACATTTCCCAGGGCCAGCCCACCGCTGCCTTGAGCCTCACACCCTTGGGTGCAGACCTTCATTCCACCTCCTGTAAGAAGCAAACTCCCTGGGCAGGCTGCAGCCAGCAGGATGGAAGCCAGTGCAGGACATCACCTCTCCCTCCTGCCCCTTATTTATTTAGCTTGGTAGTTTCTCTCATGCTTAATCACTTGGCAGGTGCTGATAGTAAAAGTTCTTCTGTGCTTGTGTCTGTCTGGGCCTGGCTTTGCTCTGGTGGTGCAGAGGCCTTGGGGCACATGCATGTTGCTCTCCTGGGAGCTTGTGCTTGGCTGCAAGGTTTGTCCCCAGGAGCACGGAGTGCTGTAGGGCTGTGCCTTCCCTGCCAGTGCTGCCCTGTGCTCCTGGGGAGTGGGGAGTGCCTAGTGCAGGCTGCTTTCAGGCCACAGAGCCCCTCTGCCTTGCCGTGTCTGGACCTGGTGCTGTAACAACCATACCTCTGATTAAAGGTAGACAGACCCCAACTGCTGCCCTGTGCTTCTTTCCATGCTCTGTAGGCCCTGTGGTGGTGGGTGCAGATGCTTGCTGGAGCAGGTGTGGGGTGCTTGGTGACTGGTGTGTGTGACAGGGGACATGCTGCCTCCCAGGGCACCTCTCCTAGGCAGGCTGAGGCACCCAACCCCACTGCCTCCCTCTAAGCTCCAAACTGGGCTTGCTGCTAACTCAGCTCTGGAGCCATGCATGGCAAGGCTGCCCCAGGCTGTCAGAGCCTGGGCCTTCCCCAGCAAGTGTTTCTGCTGCCAGAGCAGTACCCAGTCGTGTCCCTCAGTGCTGCCAAGTCCTGCCCAAGCCCTCTGCCTTCATGCAGCAGGCAGGGTGGGAGTGTGCAGTGAAGAGCAGCTCAGTGATGGAGTTGCTGATTTTTCTTGGAGTGTTCTTATCCTGGTGGGTGCAGTGGGATGGGGACTTTGCAGTAAGCCAAGCCCCAGAAGCACTCTGGCTTAAAAATAACCCTGCAGAAGAGGGAGTGGGGAGAGAAGGGAGCCTATTTTTAACACAGCATGCAGCACCATTTGGTTGTGGTGTTGGTCTGCAGCCAGTTTGCATCACTGCAGCTGGGGAGATGTGGCTCCATCCTCCATCCCTGACCCCAGAGCCTATTTCCTGGTCGGATCCTGCTGCCCTTGTACCATGTCCTCCCTTCTCCACCCCTGGCTTATGTGCCCTGGCAGAAGGAGCAGGGCCTGACGTGGCAGTGCCCTGCAGGGAAGGTGGTGACTCGGGACAAGTCTGCTGGGGAGGTAAAGGACCCCAGCCCAGCTGTGCTAGTGCCTCACACCAGAACCTGGCCAGCATGCCTGGTGCAGGAGCCGAGTTGCTGCCTCCCTGATACTTTCAGTGCTTTCTGCATGTCTGAGTGAGGGGGCCCTGGCAACAGCACACGGCTCCCACTTTGGGAACATCTCATCCTAATGAGGCAGCTAAGAGGTTTAATGCACTTGGCTTATCCAAGAAGGAATGTGATGAATACCAGAAGAAAGGTTTGCTGGTAGGAAAAGTCACGTTCACATCTTGGAGTGGGGAAGTGTTGCAACAGCTCTCCCCAGGGCCACAACCCACAGGGCTCAGAGTGAGGGAACGACCTGTTAGAGCTGTGTGGGCAGTCCTGGGGCAACTCACAGAGTCACAGAGTGCACTGGGTTGGAAGGGACCCTCAAAGGTCATCTTGTCAAACACCCCTGCAGTCATCAGGGACACCTCCAACTAGATCAGGCTGCCCAGGGCCACATCAAAACTGATCCTGAATGATTCCAGGGATGGGGCCTCAACAGCATCCCTGGGCAGCCTGCTCCAGGATTGCTTGTGCCAGCCAGACACAGCATTCTGCTCCTCTGGAGTGCTGCAGAGGGGCTCCCCTGCCTGCTTGGGAAAGCTCCTGCCAACTGTACCTCCATTTGTTCTGCCCTGATGTGCCAGGGGCCACTGGGCTCAGGAGCAGGGAGGGTTGCTGTTACCAGGCCTGTGGAGCAAAAGTAACTCCACATCCAGTAGACCACAACCTTGTGTCATGAGCATGCCTGGCCACAGGAGAGCTTGGTGCCATTTTGGCACAGTAGCTGGCACATGGAGCTAAATCCAGCAGATGGGCCAGAACCTGTCAAGGGCTCAGGATACTGGGAACTTCTGAGGGCCTGTGGGAGGGAAGCAGACTGAGGAACAGTATTTAGGGCCAGGTTTGGCCTTTGGAAAAAGCAGGTAGTCATAAAGAGACTCCTGCAAGTGCCACCTTGGAACTGCTATCAGGCAGGGGACCAAAGAGAGTGGTGCCTGCTTGGCAGTACACTGCTGGTGCAGCCAGGTGAAGGTGGCCCTGAGGGAACTGCTCAGCAGGGTCAAAGCCAATTGTCCTGGGGGTGTTAGAGGTGGGACGAGGCTGAGTGTGCGTGTGGACTGGTCTTGTCCGACATGAGTGAGCCTGCAGGACCAGGATGTTTGTCAGGATGAATTCTAAGTGGAGGAGAAAAACAGCAATAGCTTGGAGTTGAAGGAGGAGGATGGCCTCCAGTCAGTAGCAAATGAGGAGGGAGTCATTGAACTTATGTCCCAGCAGCATGTCCTGATCTGACACAGGTACCCACATCAGGCTCGATGCTTCCCTGGCCACTAGCACCTCCTTGGTAGCTCCTACCTGAGCTGTCACAGGTGATGAAGATGCCATGTTTGAGCAGAGCATGGTGGTAGGGGTCCCTGACTGCATGGTCACCATGTCCTGTGGAGAACCAGTGTGAGGTGGAGCCATGTAGCAAGCAGTAAGCCTGCTCTGGGCCAGGGCCAGATCCTCAGGGCAAGTGGGCAAGGAGGTGTTTGGGGCCAAGCCCAGTTCCTGCCACCCGTATGCAGCGTGCCAGAGTGTGGTTGGTGCCTCTCAGCCCTGGCCCCAGCTTGTGTCTCTCTGTCCAGGATGGCAGTGGCACCCTCCAGCGCAGCAGCTCCTTCGGGAAGATCCGGGACGTCATTCGGAGAAGCAGTGAAATGTTGGTCAAGAAACTGCAGGGCAATGGTGCTCTGGAGCCCAGGAACACCAGGTATGGACCAGGCTATAAGGGGTCCAGGGCTGCCCTGGGCTTTGGGGTCTGGCCAGGCATAAGGAGATGAAACTTTTGCTCTCCTCTGCTTTCTCGTAGCATGAAGCGAGCTGCATCATTGAACTACCTGCACAAGTCCAGCGATGCTACCTTTGAGGTAAGCATGGGGTGGAGGCTGTGTGGCTGCAGCTGGCTGTGGGGGCCGTGGCCAGCAGCACAGGTGGTGGTGCCTGAGATCCCACCAAAGGCATTCATCCAGGCACAAGGCTGGAGCTACTGTGCTGGGGTGGCCTGGGCCAGTGTCCCCACTACAGCCACTCTTCTGAGATCGTGGCTCCAAAACTGAATGTGCTGCCACTGAGTAACCTCCTCCATAGCTGCTGAGCTTAGCAAAGCCCCTCCAGCCGCAGAATGGGGGCAGAGAGGGCAGAGGGGCACCTAACATCCTCGATAATGTCGCTGGGAGGGTCCTGGCTTGCAAGGTGCAGGAGGTGGGCTGGCAGTTTTGGGGCGTGGGTGTGGATTTGCAGGCACTGGCCCTCACAGGTGCTGTGTTTTCCAGGGCACCCAAGGCCTTCGTGCAGAGAGCAGAGGCCTCAGCGCCAGCAGCATGGACCTGTCCTCCCACAGCTCCCTGCTCTCCTCCAACTGACCTGCGGGCAGGTGCCCCCTGCATCTGGCCGCTCTGCTGCCAGCGTGGCACAGCTTTGCGCTGCACGGGGCAGCGCCCAGCACCCTCCCCACCTCAGCCGCTGTTTGCCCCCTCCATCACTCGTGCCGCTGTCTGCCCGTCCACCCCGGGGTCCACGGGCACCGGCTGGCCCTAGATAGTTTGGGAACCGCAGCCCGCACGCATGCTCCTCTGCTGCGCACCCAGGGCCGGGCAGCTTGGGTTGGCAGCACGCTCGGCACCCAGTCGCACACGCTAGCCAGGTAGAAATGCCAAATCCGGTGGGAGCCAGGCGGCCTCGTATGCCGGGGGTGGCGGGAAGCACTCCGGGTCGCGGCCAGGCGGCCCGGGGGGCGCTGCAGGGGCGGGTTCTGCTGTACCGCGTTTTACTCAATAAAAGGCACCGGTAGAAGCGAGCGCGGCTGGCTGCGGGCAGGGGTGCGCTGAGGTGGTTGGGCCGCCAGGCGGCGGTGTGCAGACGGGAGCCGAGACTCCGCTAGGCGGCGATGTGGAGACGGGAGCCGAGACTCCGCTAGGCGGCGGTGTGCAGACGGGAGCCGAGACTCCGCTAGGCGGCGGTGTCCAGACGGGCGCAGTGCCGCCGCCAGGGGGCGGTCTGGACTCGGGCGCAGTGCCGCCGCCAGGGGGCGGTCTGGACTCGGGCGCAGTGCCGCCGCCAGGGGGCGGTCTGGACTCGGGCGCAGTGCCGCCGCCAGGGGCCGGAGCGCTCCGTTGCGGGTTGGAGGGGCCCGGAGCGGGGCGGCGCCGCCA
>VWZI01023255.1:46480-62241 GCA_013396835.1 Psilopogon haemacephalus | reverse complement strand
CGGGCGTTCGCGGGGCGGGGGCCGCCGAACGGGCGCTCCCGGAGCGGCGGGCATGGCGGGGGAGGCGCCTCCCGGAGCCCCCCTCTCGCCGGAATCGGCACCGGCTCGCAGGCTGCCCGGGCCCCCGCGGAGGGGCTGAGGCCGGGAGGGCTCTTCGTGTGCGGCAGTGGGTGGCTTTGCCGTGAAATTTGAGCAGATCAGAACTTGAAGGGGAAAGAAAAAAACAACAACCGACCCAAGCAAACGTGGGCAGGCGGTGGNCTTTCGCACAGGGTGGTGCGAGGCAGCCTCCCAGCTGCGAGCCAGCTCCCGGCCCCTGCCCGGCCCCTGCCCCGCTGCTGCCCGGTCCCTGCCCGGCTCTGCCGGGCTCGCCGGCATGGGGTCTCGGGGGCAGCCGCTGCCCGTCACTGTTGAGCTCTGCTGTAAGACTCCACGGAGCCTTCTCTCGCTCCTCTCCTTGGTGTTTCTCCTTCCTGGCCTCCTAGTGCCGTTTTCCTTGCCTGGGGTATGGTGTGAGAGCTACAGGGGTGCGAGTTCACCTCCAGCCTGGTTTCGAAGGGTCCTGCACAAGTGCAGGCTGGGCGAGGAGTGGCTTGAGAGCAGTCTGGAGGAGAAGAACCTGGGGGGGTCAGTTGATGAAAAGCTCAGCATGAGCTGGCGATGCTCGCTGGCACCAAAAGAAGCATGGCCACAGGACAAGGGAGGGATTCTGCCCCTCTGCTCTGCTCTCATGAGACCCCACCAGGACTACTGTGTCCAGTTCTGGGGCCCCTGGCACAAGGACATTGAACTGCTGGAGTGAGTCCAGAGAAGGACAGGAAGATGTTCAGAGGGCTGCAGCAGCTCCCCTGTGGGGACAGGCTGAGAGAGTTGGGGCTGTTCAGCCTGGGGAAGAGAAGGCTCCAGGGTGACCTTATAATGGCTTTCCCGTACCTGAAGGAGGCCTACATGAAAGCTGGGGAGGGACTTTTTGCAAAGGTTACTGATAGGACAAGAGGGAATGGCTTTGAAGTGGGAGAGGGGAGATTTAGACTGGAGGTTAAGACAAAACTCTTTCCAGTGAGGGTGGGGAGACACTGGAACAGGTTACCCCGGGAGGCTGTGGATGCTTGCTCTTTGGAGGTGTTCAAGGCCAGGCTGAAGCAGCCTGCCCATGGCTGTGGTTGCAACTAGATGATTTTTATGGTGTCTTCCAATCCAAAGCATTCTATGGTCTGCCCCACGTTGGTGCTGCCTTTGCTTTCCTTCATTTGGGAACCCCACAGACAGGTTCCTGCACGTCACCAGTACCCAGTTGTGGTGCTTCTGTGTCGCTGTGCACAGCTACAGTTTGCTTTGTAGTTTCTGCTTCAAATCCAAGAGCAATCTTAGTCTAGCACCTGAGGAGGATATTGCCTCCGAGGGAGAGGTATTTATAGCTTTGCTGCTGCTGCTCTTTGCATAACCAGGAGCCTGCTGCCAGGCTGCAAGTAATGTCCAGTGTGCAGCTGATAAGCATGAAAGGGCCACAAGTCCTGGAGGGAACTGGGGCTGTGTAGTCTGGAGAAGAGGAGGCTGAGGAGAGACCTCCCTGCCCTCCACGGCTCCCTGAAGGGAGGTTGCAGTGAGGTGGGGGTTGGCCTCTTCTCGTAAGCAACAAGTGACAGGACAAGAGGAAACGGGCTCAAGTTGTGCCAAGGGAGGTGCAGGTTGATGTTGGGAACGCTTTCTTCCCAGAAAGGCTTCTTAGGCATTGGTGCAGTCACCATCCCTGCAGGTCTGTAAGAGGCTGCGGATGTGGTGCTGAGGGCTGTGGTTTAGTGGCTCAGCAGTAGTGGTGGGACTGTGAGTGGTTGGACTGGATGATCACAGAGGTTTCTTCCAGCCTCAACAGTTCTGTGAGTCTGCTGCAGCACTTGCTTAGCTGGCACCCTGATTGCTGAGTGCCTCGGCAGGCTTCATGGAGGCGATGTGACATGTTCTGCTTGGGCTGCTGCATGGGGCTGTGGCCCTTCTGCAGCCTTCATCTCCCTGCCAGTGTGTCAGCAGCAGCAGCTGGGGTGTGCAGGCCTGCCCGTGGGGGCTGCCCTTCCTGCTGCCACACTTTGATCACATTCTGTGCAGGGCAATGTCTCCCTAGATCATAGAATCAGCAGGCTGGAAGAGAGCTCCAAGCTCATCCAGCCCAACCTAGCACCCAGCCCTAGCCAATCAACCAAACCATGGCACTCAGTGCCCATCCAGGCTTTGCTTCAACACCTCCAGGGATGGGGACTCCAGCACCTCCCTGGGCAGCCCATTCCAATGCCAATCACTCTCTCTGCCAACAACTTCCTCCTAACATCCAGCCTGAACCTGCCCTGCCACAGCTTGAGCCTCTGTCCCCTCCTTCTGTTCCTGGGTGCTTGGCAGCACAGCCCAACCCCACCTGGCTACAGCCTCCCTTCAGATAGTTGTAAAGAGCGATGAGGTCTGCCCTGAGCCTCCTCTTCTCCAGATACTGTGTGGAGAAAGGGCTAGGGAAAGACCTGTGAAGGGATGGGGCCTCTGTGGCTCACCTGAGTGCTTTTTGTGGTCCTCCTTTGCCATGTACGTGCCTCAGCAGTGTTTGCTTCTTGGACTAAAGGTCTCTGTTCCTCCGTTTCCGTTGCTCAGCAGTGCTGTGATCTCTGTGGCCGTGACACTGCAGTGTGCCAGATGTGTGCTGGCTGCTGCTTGGCTGTGTGGTTGAAATGCTAGTGCAGGAAATATTTGCTGAGTCAACTTTTCTTTAAAGCTTTAGGAAAAAAAAAAACCCACCCCCGAAGCCGAAGGTCTGTTTTGTTCTGGGAGTGCCTCGGCACTGGGCTGTTTTCTGCCTGCTGGTGCTTTGCTGTGCCCCTCTGAAAATGTGACTGCACAGATGGAACCTCAGAATTTCTTTCAAGCCTGAAGGGTCCAAAATCAATTTCCAGTAGTACCACTTGAGTGACTTTTGCTCTTGCAAGATGCTCTTTCCGAAGCTGCTGTCTGGGTTTGTTTTTTTTTTCCCAGGAGGTCCAAGTCCTCTGCAACCAGACCAAGCACTGTGGTGGTTAATCTGAGTGAGCATCTCTTCAGCAGCTGACAAGTTGTGCTGCTCAGCACATTTCTGGGCTGCTTAGGGCGAAGCAGAGGCAAGCCAATACCATTCTTTTCTTCAAAAGCATGAGCTACCCCTTGGTCCTTGGCTGTGCCCAAGCAGGGCTGCAGTCAGGCTGCAAGCCCAGCATGGCAGCAGCTTCAGATGTGCAGCATCTCCACTGTCCTGACCCTAGGCACTCCTCTGTCTGTGCAGTGGGTCCTGGACAACTGAGAACTGGCACGAACCAGAGAGCTGTCATCTTCTGCATTCTTTAAAGATGTCCTCTGATCTCTTAATTGGTCAGGAATGAGACCTTCTTCTAAAGGCAGATGGTTAAGCTGCAGCAAGAACCTGCACTTAGTTGCACACTGCATGATTTACAGCGAGGTAAGACACTGGAACAACCTGCCCAGGGAAGCTGTGGGTGCTCCCTCCAAGTGTTCAAGGGCAGATTGGGCAAAGCCTCAAGGATGCTGATCTAGTGGAAGGTGTCCCTGCCCATGGCAGGGGGGGTGGAACTAGATGATAAACTTAAAGGTCCCTTCCAACCCAAACCATTCCATGATGAATACTTTTGCTGATGGAACTTTGCTCCCAGTCTGTGGCAGCCTTTGCTTGAAAAGAAGTGGGTGGATGGCACTGCACATCTGTCTGCTGCTCCAGTGGACAGGGCTGCAGGGGTGACCTCATTGCTCTCTACAGCTCCCTGAAGGGAGGTTATGGCCAGGTGGGGTTGGGCTCTGCTGCCAGGCACCCAGCAACAGAAGAAGGAGACACAGCCTCAAGCTGGATGTTAGGAGGAAGCTGTTGGCAGAGAGAGTGATTGGCATTGGAATGGGCTGCCCAGGGAGGTGGTGGAGTTGCT
Source organism: Psilopogon haemacephalus (assembly GCA_013396835.1). Taxonomy (NCBI): domain Eukaryota; kingdom Metazoa; phylum Chordata; class Aves; order Piciformes; family Megalaimidae; genus Psilopogon; species Psilopogon haemacephalus. The sequence goes on along the minus strand of VWZI01023255.1, from coordinate 58,294 downwards.
GTCCCTGGAGGTGTTGAAGCAAAGCCTGGATGGGCACTGAGTGCCATTGGCTAAGTCTGGGTGCTAGGTTGGGCTGGGTGAGCTTGGAGGTCTCCTCCAGCCTGGCTGATGCTGTGATTCTGTGGCTGGTTGCATCCAGGCAGACAGCCACAGGTGTCCTAGGATGGCAGGCTGAGCTTTCTCCAGAGGCTGTGGGGACAAGGGCAGTGGGAGAGAGAAGGTAGGGAAGGAGCAGGAGAAGCTTGGCTTTGGGGCAGCAGGCAGGGACACAGGGGCTGCAAGTGATAAGGCACTTCAAAAAGATGTGAAGGTTGTGAGGCCTGGTTACAGGTATTTACTAGGGGAACTTTACACTAATATTTTTCTTCCCTTCCTTGCAATTTATCTGCTATTTGAGCTGCAGAGATCAAAGCTGTCTTCTAGCAAGCACACGTGGACTTAAGTAAATAGCTGGACCTACACCTCTCTCCAGTGAATAAACACTCTTTCCTCTCTGAAGGCTTTCAAGCCTACCTCTCAAGCCTGGAATGCAAAATATTTCACATTAGCAGTGGGTGTTTCCCCTGCTTTCCATGCTTGGGTACTGGGAACAAATGCTCGTTTGGCAGCAGACAGCCTGGGTACAAACTGCTCTTTGTGAGGGCTGCTGCTGCTGCCATGTGAGCAGGGACAGCCCCCCGAGACCAGGAGACATGCAATTGTTTGTCCAGACCCCCAGGAAAGGCTTCTCCTGCTCCTCACACGAATGGTGGCCTCATGGGCAGGCAGCTCTTTGGAGGTCTGTTGGGTGAGGGTGACAAGACAGATGCACAGGAAGGTTCCTCTCTTTGGGCTGGCAGCCTTGGGGCTGGGTTGCCCAAGCTGCCAATGAGCACAGTGGATTGTGCTGTGTGAGTGAAGGAGGCAGCTGGACCACTTGGAGGTTCTAGGACCCCACAGTGAATGCCTTTGGTCTGGTCATGCCTTCTGGAGAAGGCTGGGATGTGCCTGAGGTGGCAGGAAGGCTTGTGTAGAGTCTTTTGCCTGGCTTGGAGGGCAGAAGGAATCACAGAGTTGGTTTGGTTAGGAAAGGCCTTGAGGAGCATCATGCCCAACAGTCAACCTAAGGCCACCATGGCCATTAGACCATGTCCCACGGGGCCATGGCCACAGGTTTCTTGAACACCTCCAGGGATAGGGACTCCACCACCTCCCTGGGCAGCCTGTGCCAGTGCCTGACCACTCTGGCAGCAAAGAATATTTTCCTAATCTCTAACCTAAGCCTCCCTGGCACAATTTCAGCCCATTTCATCTTGATCTATCACCTGATACTCTAGAGAAGAGACCAACCCCTTCCTGACTCAAACCTCTCTTCAGAGGGTTGTAGAGAGCAATGAGCTCTGCCCTCAGCCTCCTCTGCTCCAGACTAAACCCCCCCAGTTCCCTCAGCTGCTCTTCACCAGAGCTGTTCTCCAGACCCTTCACCACCTCTGGTGCCCTTCTCTGCTGCAGCACCTTAGTGTCTTTTTTGTACTGAGGGGCCCAAAACTGAACCCAGCATTCAAGGTGTGGCCTCAGCACTCTGGTTACAAAGGGACAATCACTTCCCTGCTCCTGCTGGCCACGTCACTTCTGATCCATGTCGGGATGCTGTTGGCTTTTTTGGCCACCTGAGCACACTGCTGGCTGCCAGCCAGCATCCCCAGGTGCCTTTCTGCTGGGCAGCTTCCCAGCCACTGTGCCCCAGCCCCGTAGCATTGCCTGTGGTTGCTGTGACCCAGGTGCAGGGCACAGCACCTGACTGTGAAACCCTGCACAGCTGACCTCAGCCCCTCGATCCAGTCTGTCCAGATCCCAAGGGAGGCAGAAGTTGTCACATGTTGGCTGTTGGGTACCAGTGTTCATTTCAGCCTGCCAGAAGTGCCACACTCTGTGGTCTCTTTCCACGTCCTGCTCCTTGAGCGGAAGGTGTTGGGAGGTGGCATCCAAGGGCTGCTGGTCAGTGCCTTTAGTCTGTTACAGAAGCAGCCATCAGTGCTGTGCAGTGGGGCTGAAGCCTTGTCCTGTGAATGCAGCATCCCTTCTGTGCCAGCTCGTCTGGAAGAAGCCATCCCAGGGAAGGGTTTGTTCTCCAGGAGCTGGTGTGGAGCAGGTAATGATGCTGTTTCAGGCTCTTCACGTGGCAGCCTGCTTCCCTGGCCTTTGGCATGGTTCAGAGCCTTGTCTCTTGTTCTGGCTGTCCCTGTAAGCTTTAAGCAGTCCACATCTGTTGTGCAGCTCCTGCCTCTTAGGGAGGTTGCTCAAAGGGAGTATGAGTAAGGTGGGGGACCCTGGGGTCTTTCAGGAGCAGTTTGCTCACTTCCTGATGCCAAAGCTCTTGAAGCACAGCCTAAGAAAGCAGAGCCACAGCTTCTGCAGGACGTGACCCGGGCAGGGTCCTGCACTGGTTGTGTTGACGAAGCTGACAGCTCCTCCTCTCCTGTTGCTGGGGACTCTGATCCAGGTGCTGCATTCCTGCATTGCTCTTGGGTGCTCTGTGGGGCACCAACGTTCCCTCAGCTCTCCAGTTGCCAGCAAATCCACCTTGCGTTGCAGTGGGAGCTGCTGCTGCTGCTGCTCTTTGGGTTAGACCAGACAGTTGGTGTCCCTGAACAGAAAGAAAAGGCCAAACCAAAGGATCATCATGAGGAAGACTACTAAAAAAAGGGCCAAACCAAAGGATTATCATGAAGAAGACTCTTCTATTTCATGCTTCTCTGTCTTGTGAGCCTTCCCCAGTGCAGGCAGTGAGGAGGAAGAGAGACTTGCAAATCATTTCTTCATATATGATTGTAGGTTGGCTTGGGAACCAGCCCAGAGTGCAGCAGAAGCTTTGCAAGGTGCTGGTGGTTGTCTGCAGTCTGGAGAAGTGCAGCACGGGAGGAGCAGCTGTCTTAGGTTTCCTCTGGGTGCTCTTCATGGGAGATGGGCACAGGCTGGTTGTAGAGAAGCTTCTGCAGGCTCCTGATGTTGGAGGTGTGTTCAGTGTGTTAAGCTGCTGCAGCTGTCTGGGTCCAGGCTGTGTCTGTGGGTCTGGGGGCTGTTGGATTGAGGTTGGGTAGAGACTGGTCCAGTGGCTTGTCCAATCTCCTCCTGCCTCTGCTGGTTCTGGCACATGGCAGCAGGGTGGAGATGGACCAATGCCACCCTGCCAAAGCAGGGACTCCATTTTGGGTCATCCTTTTGTTCTGGGGAAACAAGTGCTGGCCTCTTGTGTTTACCTGTGTCTCCTTTTTAATCTCTGCAGCCCCTGCTGAGTAGCTGTGGAAGATCTTCCAGCCAAGCACAAGTGGTCTTTGTTTGAAAGCATCAATTTGTGTTGGCAGCCAGATCTGCAGCCCATGTGCTTCTCATTGACTGCTGCTCCAGCTCTCTTACTTGCTCCTGCCAGCTTTTGGGGGAGAGAAAAAAATCTAATACAAAAATGTTTTTCCTGAGTTTAAAAGGCTGAGCCATACAGTACTTAGTTCTAGTCTTAATTTAAGCCTTGCCTGTGCTGGGGGGAAGCAGCCTCTCTGTGCTTGGAGCAGGCTGCTTTCCCTCCCTAATGCATGCTGTCTGACCAGCAAAGAGAGAGGTGACAGGGACTGCCTGGTGGCTTGCAAGCTTCTGAGAGCCTGCTCTGTGTACCTGGAGTGAGGCATCTTGGTGTGCTGGCCCTGGCTCAGGTGGCCAAGGAGACAAGAGCAGCCTGGGCTGGACCAGGAGCAGTGTGGGCAGTAGGAGCAGGGGAGTGATTGTCCCTCTGTACTCAGCACTGGGGAGGCCACACCTTGAATACTGGGGTCAGTGCTGGGTTCCTCACTCCAGGGAAGGCATTGAGGTGCTGGAGCATGTCCAGAGAAGGGCAGTGAAGATGGTGAAGGGTCTGGGGAACAGCTCTGGTGAGGAGCACTGAATAACCTGAGATGTGCCCCTGGGCAGCTCCGGGCAGGGTTGTCCTTGCTGCAGTGTGCTGCTGGCACAGGCTTGGCACGGGGTTGCTTAAGACCAGCTATAAACACTCTCCTGGTTACAGCTGCTCGTTGGCCTCTGTGGGAGCACAAAGGAAGCCTTTGATTCCAAAACATACAGGAACTCTCCAAATGGTTAAAGCAGGACGAGCTGCAGCTTGCAAGTGGCTTTATTGCTCCCCACACAGCATGCTCTGGGCTGGGGAGGACCATCACTTGTGCAGCCACACAGCTGCCCCTGCTCCTCCTGGGCTGCATCGCCAGGACTGTGTCCAGCAGGCCAAGGGAGAGTCTCATCCCCCTCTACTCTGCCCTGGTGACACCACACCAGTCTTGGGCTCCCCAGTTCAAGAGAGACAGGGATCTGCTGGAGGGAGTCCAGCAGAGAGCTGAGGATGATTAAGGGACTGGAACATCTCTGCTGTGAAGAAAGAGTGAGAGACCTGGGGCTGTTTAGTCTGGAGGAGGGAAGGCTGAGAGGGGATCTTATTAGTGTCTATGAGTATCTGAAGGTGGGTGCCAGGATGAAGGTGCCAGGCTCTTTTTGCTGGTTCCCAGCAACAGGACAAGGAACAAGGGGTATAAACTGGAACACAGGAGTTCCACCTCAGTGTGAGGAGAAACTTCTTCACCATAAGGATGCCAAAGATGCTGGAGCCCAGAGAGGTTGTGGAGTCTCCTCTGGAGACTTCCAAAACCAGTCTGGATGAGTGTCTGTGTGACCTGCCCTAGGTGGTCCTGCTCTGGCAGGGCAGTTGGGCTGATCTCCAGAGGTCCCTTCCAAGCCTGAGCATTCTTTGATTCTGTGGTGCTGACTCTGCTGCAGTTGCTCTCAGTGCTTGTCTCGGTGGAAGCTTTCGTGGCAGCAGAGGTGATGTTATTTTTGTCTTTGCCAGCAAGGACAAGCTCAGAGGAGATCAAACCAGATAGTCCTGTAGGATGTCACCCAGAGCAGTGCATCCAGCTCTCCCAGACCATCCCTGGGAGCACAGATGGGTTTGTGCTGCTGGGAAGGAGTTGTTAGGTTGCCTCTGCAGCTGCCATGGAAGGAGCTAGCAGCAAAAGGCTCTTCCAGCAGCTGAAGAATGGTGCAGATTATCTTGGACCAAAGAAAGGGGAGCTCCCCGTGAGATACTTTGCATTCTGCTTTGTTCTGTGCCTCTGTGCTGCCTGCTGTGACCAGCGGGAGCCTGGAGACATCTGAGAGCACCTGGCAGGTGCTGCCGGAGTGGCCAGTGCCTGGTCTGAGCCTCTCTGTAGCTGCCGGAGGTCACTCTCCCCTTCAGCCAGCTTTGAGCAGATGCTTACCCACCATGGAGCCAAGGCAGGAAAGCAGTGTGAGATTTGTCTCTGCTGAGGTAGCTCCTGGTGGTTCTCCCTGCAGGTTGTGTGCTTGCAGCCTTCACATGCATGCCGTGGGGGAGCTGCTTGCTGGAGCCTCACCTGGCCCAGCAGCAGAGACTCTTCTGCCCTGCTCCTGCTTCTGTCTTGCTGCTTTGTTGCTCTGGCCCAGGTACAGCTCTTCTTTTTCCAGTCGTGCTTCCTCTCTGCCCCCTTCCTGGTGCCTCCTCTGTGTCTGTGCTGGCTCAGGGCATGCCACACATCCCTGTCTCAGGCTTTCCTGTGTCCCAGCCACCCTCTGATGCCTGCCCGTGAGCACTGCTGCTCTGCCAAGTGTAGCTGTGACTCCCTCATCCCACCTGGAGGCTGCCAGGCCTCCAGTGCACAGCTGCTGGTGAGAAAGCAGAGCTAGGGCAAGGGCTGCTGAGACGTTCAGCTGAACCTGGGGAGTGAGAGACTATTTTGGGTAGGGATTCTACTCAGCTAAGGAAAGTTTCCAAAGCACAGGTGCTGCAGCAGAATCTCTTCATCTGAGTGGCTGAGCTTCTGCCAACAAAATAAGCACCCAGGAGACAGGGGTGGGCATCCTTAAGGGCCACACTGTGCTCCTGTCACCCTGCTGGGATTTGGTCCTGCTTGTGTTTTCTGGTGGCCACATGATTTGTGAGGTGGTGGCTTCAGCACTTCCTCCCTCCTCAGAGAGTGAAGGTGACTGTCCCCGTGGTGTTCCCATCCTGGCAGGCTGGCACAGGAACCTACCAGTGGTGTCCAGGCCTTAGCATCTCCTCTCCCGTGCCAGGGCTGCTGCTCAGCAGTTTGCTGGGATGGATGTAAGCAAGGAAGGCTGTGAATTAGAGCTTGGGGTGGTTTTGCCCTCTCTACCTGATCCTAGGTTTTGCAGGACGTTGTGACCTGTCTGGGGACAGAAGTGTTCTAGAGGGACAGGTTCAGCTGGGACCCATCAGAAAAAAACAAAGAACAGGAGCATTAGATTCCTTCTTCCACCACACTGACAGGAGCCCCACGCTGTGCTGTTTGATTTCTGGACGTGAGGACATTGTTCACTGAAAGAGTTGTCAGGCATTGGACCAGGAAGTGGTGGAATCCCCATCCCTGGAGGTGTTTAAAAGCCAGGCAGACCCATTAGAGTAGGGCTAATGGGTGGGCTTGATGATCTTGAAGGGCTTTTCCAGCCTATGATTCTCACTGCCTGAAGGTGCAGACAGAGCTGTGGGTCTGGTGGATCTGCTGGAGCAATCCCTCTCACCTGGGTTGTCAGCCTGCCTCAGCCAGCAGCCAGGCACCTGCAGATACCTCAGCTCCGTTTCTTACTCTCCAGGACCTGCTCTCTGGGTGTCTGCTGCCAGTGTCTGTGTGCTTCCTTGGCCCTTGGTTGCTTAGGCTCTTGCAGTGTTCTTCCCACCGGTGGGTTAGTGACTCCAGTTAGAGCTGTTTGTTCTCCAGGTCTGTTGGGATCAGCTGTCCTGGTGCTGTGGAGGGCAGCACTTGCTTGGCCAGGACAACTTTCTGCCTTTAACTTGTCACTCAGCTCTGCATTAGGTCTGTCTCTAGCAAAGCACTCTGCTTGTGAGGGGATTCTAGAAGGTTCCCTGCTTGCCTGTTCTTCCCTCTCTGTGGCTTTTCTCCATTTTCAGCCGAGGTAATGTACCAATGTCTCAGACAGAAGCTCACTTTTAATTAATATTGAATGAGCAGGGGAAATATTAGCTCCTCTCTTGTCCTTTTTTATGGGTTTTAGTATAGATTTATAAATGGCTTTAATGAATATAAACACGGAGCTGCTCTTTTCTTAGCCCTCTGCTTTCAGAGGTGATCCTGCAGGTCCAGCCCCCCTGGTGATGTTTCCCCCAGGAGGACTTTAGCTGGACAGCACAGCTGCCCTGAGCACCACTGCAGTGCTGGTTGTGAAACGCAGCAATGGAAAGGGAAGGAGCTGGATGGAATCCACAGAGCTGTAGGGCATAGCTGGAGACAGGTATGGGGAGCTGTGGGGGATAGGTTGGTGTGATGGTTTGGGAGTCACTTGCCCCCACACACAATGAATTCACCCAGGCTAGACTCAGCCAGATGGAAGTTAATGAATGAAGCTTTTATAATCACAGCTTAGCACAATTTACAAGCAGATATTGACAATAGATTACAAATATTTACAGCTACAGACAGGAACAGACAAGTGAAAAGTAATACAGAAACACAATGCCCCTGCCAGAGACCAGAGTGCCCAGGAGGGGCTCCCAACCACCCTAACTCCTTCTCCCCACCCTTCAGCCTTATCCCAGAGCCTGCCTTAGGTGCAAGGTGAGTTGGAAGGATCAGCCAGGGGGGTGAGAAGGAGAATTGATGAGTTGGGTTACACAGATCCAGCCAGAAGCCAGGGGGAGAGATCACATTTGGTGCTTCTGTGTTCCACAACCTCCCTGGGCAACCTGTGCCAGTGTCTCACCACCCTCACTGCAAACAACTTGCTCCTAACATCCACTTTCCATCTCCCCTCTGCCACTTCAAACCCATTCCTCCTCCTCCTCTCATCCCCAGCCCTTGTCAATAGTCCCTCCCCAGCCTTCCTGTAGCCCCCTTCAGATCCTGCGAGGCCACTCCAAGGTCTCCTGGCAGCCTTCTCTTCTCCAGGCTGCAGAGCCTCAACTCTCCCAGCCTGTCCTCAGAGCAGAGCTGCTGCAGCCCTCTTCAGCATCTTGGTGGCCTCCCCTGGACTGGCTCCAGCCGTTCCATGTAAATCCATCTGAGTCTCTGCAGACAGATAACCAAGGGAAGCTTTGCTGTAAATACACCGCAGTGACCCGGGGGGAGACTTAAAATATTTATCTCTGAGCAGGATGAATGCTGCTTGCTGGCATGCAAGGCTCTGGAGCACAGCTGTGCCTCTGTCCCCAGCCCTGGGACTCTCCTCCCTGGGGCTCGCAGCTGTTTGTTTGCAAAGTGGGGAAGGGGACACCAAGGCTACCACTTGCACCGCTGTGCATGGGAGGTTTTGTCCTCACCTTCTCCTCCCCTGCTGGCCCTCCCAGCTGCTGTCCCTGCTCTGTTGCTTCCAGGGTGTGTGTGGGGTGTGCTGGTGACCCGTGTCTGGCTCGGGGTCTGCTGGATGAGGTCCCAACCCTCCCAGCTGGCCCCCTCAGAAGGCAGAGTCTACAAGACCCCCTGACCAGGTGGTGGTGGGGAGGGTTTCCTCCTTCCCGTGGGTTTGGTGGCAGCAGGCAGGGAAGCAGATCACTGAAGCAGCTGCAGCACCTCTGCTGCCAGCACAGACTGAAGAGTTGGGGCTGTGCAGGCTGGACCAGAGGAGGCTCCCAGGGGACCTTCTGGTGGCCTTCCAGCATCTGAAGTGGGCTACAAAAAAGCTGGGGAGGGACTTCTTAAGCTATCAGGTAGTGACAGGACTGGGGGGAATGGAGCAGAGCTGGAGGTGAGGAGATTCAGATTGGATGTGAGGAAGAAGTTGTTGAGCATGAGAGTGGTGAGAGGCTGGAAGGGGTTGCCCCTGCAGGGAGGTGTTTGGGGCCAGATCCCTGGAGGTGTTTTTGGCCAGGCTGGCAGAGGCTGTGGGCAGCCTGCTCTAGGGTAGGGTGTCCCTGGGCATGGCAGGGGGCTTGGAGCTGGATGATCCTTGTGGTCCCTTCCAACCCTGACTGGCTCTGTGATTCTGTGAACTGCTCCAGGCTTGAGCAAGCAGTGGTGCTAGAGCAAGGAGGGCTCGGTGGCAGGAGTGTGCTGTGCAGGGTGCTGAGCACCGAGAGGAGCTGGCTGTGAGTGGCAGCCTTGGGGAGAGGGCTGCCTGTGCTTGGAGTCCTGTCTCTCTGCTTCTCCTGGCTGCTTCCTTTGCCCTGGCCTCCTCCTCCTCCCCCTCCCCACCTCCCCTCCCTCCTTTGTCTGCGAGTTTCCATTCTCCAGGCTGGGGCTCCTCTTTGCTGAAGGGAAGTGCCAGGCAGCTTTATGGAGCTTGCTCTGGTTTTTCCTATCATCTCCTGGAACGGCGTTTTGGATGGGATGGGAAAAACGTGAAGCCCTGTCCAGGGGCTCCCTCTGCACACACAGCAGTGCTGCGGAGGAGTTCCTCCTAGCTGGGCTCGAGAGTCAGCCTTTGGGCTGAGGATGCAGTGGTGAGAGCTGCTGTCATGCCTGCAGATGGTGACCCAGACCACCACGGCATGAGTCCTGGGCCGCAAGGGTGGAGCAGTGCAGCCTCATTGCTGCAGGGTCTCTCACCTGGCCCCGGGGTGAGGAGTGCTGAGCCCTGAACCAGCTCTCTCGCAGCTCTTCCGTGCTGGCAGGACCTACCAGGCTCTTCCGCGGCTCCTGGGCTGCCTGCTAACACCAGAGGGGTTTGGATTCCTTCTCGCAAGATCTTTGTGTTCTCCTCACACAGCCCTGCATAAATTGTGGGGGAAGCTGCACTCTTCAGAGCCACTGCACAAGGAACATGCACCTGCCTGTGTGCCATGGCTGCCGCCTGTGTGCCATGGCTGCCATCCATCTGCCATGGCTGCCATCCATCTGCCATGGTTGCCCATGTGCCATGGCTGCCATCCATCTGCCATGGTTGCCCATGTGCCATGGCTGCCATCCATCTGCCATGGTTGCCCATGTGCCATGGCTGCCATCCATCTGCCATGGTTGCCCATGTGCCATGGCTGCCATCCATCTGCCATGGTTGCCCATGTGCCATGGCTGCCATCCATCTGCCATGGTTGCCCATGTGCCATGGCTGCCATCCATCTGCCATGGTTGCCCATGTGCCATGGCTGCCATCCATCTGCCATGGTTGCCCATGTGCCATGGCTGCCATCCATCTGCCATGGTTGCCCATGTGCCATGGCTGCCATCCATCTGCCATGGTTGCCCATGTGCCATGGCTGCCATCCATCTGCCATGGTTGCCCATGTGCCATGGCTGCCATCCATCTGCCATGGTTGCCCATGTGCCATGGCTGCCATCCATCTGCCATGGTTGCCCATGTGCCATGGCTGCCATCCATCTGCCATGGTTGCCCATGTGCCATGGCTGCCATCCATCTGCCATGGTTGCCCATGTGCCATGGCTGCCATCCATCTGCCATGGTTGCCCATGTGCCATGGCTGCCATCCATCTGCCATGGTTGCCCATGTGCCATGGCTGCCATCCATCTGCCATGGTTGCCCATGTGCCATGGCTGCCATCCATCTGCCATGGTTGCCCATGTGCCATGGCTGCCATCCATCTGCCATGGTTGCCCATGTGCCATGGCTGCCATCCATCTGCCATGGTTGCCCATGTGCCATGGCTGCCATCCATCTGCCATGGTTGCCCATGTGCCATGGTGGCTCTCTGTGCCTTGAGTGAGTAAGTGGCAGAATCAGCTGGCAGGAGCAGTGGAGGCACTGAGCCTGGCACTGCTACTGAGTCACCCTTGAAACTCTTGCTTTCTCGGGGGGCTCTGCTGGTGCTGCCTGCCCCAGAGCCTTTGCCTGATGCACCATTAGAGATGCTTTCATCTTCCTTACCGGGAGAGCCTGAGGGAGCTGGAGCTGTGTTGCTTGCAGAGGAGGAGACTGAGAGGTGACCTCAGCGATGGTTATGGATATGTGCAGGGTGGTGCCAGGAGGCTGGAGCCAGGCTCTGCTGGGGGATGCCCAGAGACAGGACAAGGGGCACTGGGTGGAAGCTGAGGCAGAGGAAGTTCCATGGAAACTTAAGAAAAAAAATTCCCTGTGAGGGTGACAGAGCACTGGCACAGGCTGCCTGGGGGAGTTGTGCAGTCTCCCCTCTGGAGGTATCCAAGACCTGCCTGGATGTGTTCCTGTGTGATCTGGACTAGGAGATCCTGCTCTGCAGGGGGGTTGGACTGGCAGAGCTTTGGGGATCCCTTCCAACCTAAACCATTCTGTGATCTTGATTCATCCCAGTACAGCCACCCTGTGTTTATCCTGGGCATGGGTGCAGTTACTCCTGGCTCAGGAAGCCAAAGCCCCTGGAGATGAGCATTTGGTGGAAGTGCTGTGTCGTGCCCATCCCTGGGCTGGGGCCAGCAGCAGTTTTCTTCCTGCATGCAAACCAAGAGGCGTTTGGCTTTCCTTTAGCTGCAATGGGAAACAAAGCAGTTTTAAAAGATTTATGTGATGGGTGCCCAGAGACCTTCCGGGGCTTGGGCTGGGGCTTGGTCAGACCAAGCCTGCCATGTTTAGAGCCCCCTGACTGCATGGAACCATTTCTGTCTGGTCCTGGTGGGAGGGAGCTTACTGCAGCTCCGCCTGTCTGAGAGGCTTCCTCAGCTGGAAGCTGTGGCAGGGGGAGCAAGGCTGGCAGCGATGAGGAGGTGCAGATGTCCCTGGGCGTTTGTCCTGGCTGCTGTGTGCGGTGTCTGCGGGCGGTGGGGCAGGCTGTGTGTGGGGCAGGCTGTGTTGGGGGCAGGCTGTGTGCAGTGTGTTGGGGGCAGGCTGTGTGCAGTGTGTTGGGGGCAGGCTGTGTGCAGTGTGTTGGGGGCAGG
>VWZI01023255.1:20190-46253 GCA_013396835.1 Psilopogon haemacephalus | reverse complement strand
GCAGTGTCTGTGTGCAGTGTGTTGGGGGCAGGCTGTGTGCAGTGTCTGTGTGCAGTGTCTGTGTGCGGGGCAGGTTTGCTCCCAGCAGCTGCTCCCTGCAGCTCTGGGGGCTGCCCCACGACGCGGGGGGAGTTTTTTGTGTTCCTAAGTGTGCAGGATTTTCCCCGCCTGCTTCTACGGCTTCAGCTGGTGCGAATGAGCCAACTGGCTCTGGGTTTGTGACCAAGGGGGGAGGAGAAGCTGACCTGTGTGTTAACAGTTCCCAGCCCTGGCACGCCAAAAAACATCAGCGTTTATAGGAGCATGCTCATAACGAGCTGTGCCAGGAAACACATGGCTTGAATGCGAGGTCTGTATGGGGCCCTCTGCTCCCTGAGAGCTTCGCAAGGACAAAGAGCAGATGCTGGCCTGTAGCACTTGCTCTCTGGCAGCCTGTGTCCTCCGGCTTGCAGTGCTGGGGGAGCAGGGATCAAGGTACTAAGTGCTTGGCTGGTGCAGTGAATGGCAGAGAGGGCAGAACAAGAGGCCAGGCAAATGGTTGTGCTGCTTGCAGCTCTTTGTGGCTTGCCTGGCCAGGGGGCTGGCTCACTTCTCTGCAGATGAGGCAAGGTTGGAAGGAGCCTCAGTGCTGCAGCAAGCAAAGAAGTGCTGCTGACAGCTTGGGGTGCTGACTGTGGATGGGGAAGAGAGAGAAGAAGAAGGATGTGTGGAGTCTCTTGGGGCACAGAGTGGTCATCTCCCTTTTGAGGGAAGGCTGTGGGACCTGGGTCTCTTCACTGGAGTGTAGGAGGGTCCATGTGAAAATAAGGTGAAACTTCTTCACTGTGAGGGTGACAGGGCACAGGCTGCCCAGAGAGGCTGTGGAGTCTCCTGCTCTGGAGCCTTTGCAGGCCTGTCTGGATGTGTTGCTGTGTGCCCTGAGCTGGATTGTCTGGTCCTGCTCTGGCAGGGGGGTTGGACTGGATGAGCTCTTTGGGTCCCTTCCAACCCCTGCCACTCTGTGATGCTGTGGTTCAGAGGCCATGGGGACAGTGGGGCTGTGCCTGGCTGCAGCAGGGAGGAAAGGCTGTCAGATGTGGTACTCAGCATTAGCAGCACCTCAGTGTCTGGAACTCTTGAAGAAACTGCTGCCAAGGCTGCGTGGGCCAAGCTGCTGCTGAGGAGTGCACCCTCAGCACATGAGGAGTTAAACCTGCCTGCAGTGACTGGAGCCTTCTTCTCACAGAGGACTCAGCCTGCCTCTGACCGCCAGGCTGGGGATGCTCCTGCACAGCCATCTGATGGCTCAGCCTTCAGAAGCAGGCCAGGGCTTGAGCCCAGAATCTGCTGCTCTTTGATCCAAGAGTGGCTGGAAGCAAAGCCCCAGCACTGGAGCCATTCCCAAGGACTTGTCAACAGATTGAATTTGCTGCCTGCAGATTCATGGTCTTCAATAAATTGCTTCTAAAGACGAAACCTGTTGGATAATGCTCGCTGGGGATGTGCTCTTGAAACCTGTGGGAGCCCAAACCCTGATATGAGACCCGCTGTGCCTTTTGTGGCCTTGGCATGGAGCACAGGTCGTGCTCTGGAGCCCAAGGCTGGTGCTTACCTGTGCTGTGACCCAAGGTCCCTCCCAGAGGACATGGTGATAAATCAGTCCTGTATCTGGGGCTGTCAGCATGTCCCTCCCATGGTGCACTCCTCTGGGGTGTGGGACCTGAACGTGCACTTCTGATTCCCTTCTGCTGAGGGCTGATGCTCTTCTCCTTCTGGGGCTGCCTTTCCTGTGGCCCTCAGCTCTGCTTCTGGGCTTGCAGGGAGCCAGCTGTGGCCTGGGCTCTTGGTTTTGCTTGGGCTTAGCAGCAACTAAGTGTGTCACTGAGGGGAGGAGTGGCAGCTTCAAAGCACTGCTTGACCAGTGTCTGCCTTGCCTTGTTACAGGTCCTCTGAGCTGAGCAGCAGGTGCTACAGAGTGATGTGAGTCTAGAGGATATTCACTCATCCAAACCTTCCTTTCCACCTGGTGAATCTTCTCCAAAGAGAAATAGCCTGCACTGCTTCAGCAAACAAACGAACATAGAAGGTTTCAGCTCAGCATGAGGAGAGACTTCTTTACAGTGAGGGTGGCAGAGCACTGGAGCAGGCTGCCCAGAGAGGCTGTGGAGTCTCCTTCTCTGGGGACTTTCAGACTTTCCTGCCTGGATGCATTCCTGTGCAGACTACCCTAGGAGATCCTGCTTTTGGCAGGAAGATTGGACTGGATGCTATCTGGAGGTCCCCTTTAACCTTCTGTGCTCCTGCTGCTGGATTGACTGCAGAAGTTTTGTGTCCCCAGTGGTTTGAAGAATGGCAGTGGTAGAAATACAAAGGTGACAGAGTGGGTATGACAGGGCTGGTGATAACCAGCAGTGGGTTCCCAGGTGGCAAACAGCTGTTGCTGCCACCTTGCTTTGCTGAGGTTTCCTTAGCTGTGACACATCCAGAGTTGGGCTCGTGGTAGAAAGTGCTGCGAGGGATGCTGCAAGAGAGCCAGAGAGCAGCATCCCTACCTGTGTGCTGCTGCAGCAGTGCCTTCCTGAGGAACAGAGCATCTTTGCTAGCTAGCAACACTTGCAGGGAACAAATCTTTAGCTGTGTGTTACCAGCTCCTTGTCTACTTCGGTGCAGAGCTGGTGGTGGACACAGAGCCAGCTCCGACCTCAGAACTGACACTTGCAGGCGCGGGAGAGCCTGCTCCACAGTGGAGCTGGGACAGCTGTGAGCTCCCCTGCTCTGGCACAGGAGGAGCATTCGAGGTGCTCTCTGTTAGGCCAGAAGGGATGCTGGCCAGCCATGGCCTCTACCCATCCTCTGCGATGGCTTTTGCATCTCGCTCCTTTCATTCCATCCTGGTACCTGTGAGTCTTGGGCTTGTTCTGTGGGGGTTGTTGGTAGCTGTAAGCCAGCTGTCCCCCTCCACAGCTGAGGCAGGTCTGTGAGGAGAGAAGAGGAAGGAGGATGACTCCCCCTTGGGAGGCAGGATGCAGTTTGAGTGCTCTGGGCCGTGCAGATGAGCTGCAGCTCTCCTGCGCTGCGGTTGCAGATGCAGAGCACTAAAGGAGCTTTTGTATTGGGCTGAGCTGACCAAGGATCAGCTTGGCTCAAGTGCCCCCTGGAAGCAGGTCTGCAGAACAACGTTCCTGAGGCCTGGCTGGAGCATGGAGCTGCAGAACCCCAGACTGGGAGGGTTGCACAAAGCCCTCTCCCACATCCCATTCCCATGCTTTTAATTCCTTGTTTGGTTGCAACAGCTTTGGGATTACTCATATGCTTGCATCAGCTCTGGTGTCTCAAGAGGCTGGTAAGCTGGGCTCTCTTGGGCACAAAGTGAAGTGGATCCTTTCCTTTTCCCTTTCTGTCAGCTCTCCAGATGGTAGCTTGCTGAGGAGATGCTTAGGAGCTGGGCACTGGACATGTGTGGCTGACTAAGGGTTGAGGTGAGCATGGATCTCCCACGGGGCCAGGGCTGTGGAACACTGCAGTGTGCTTCCAGCTCTGCTGGCACTGCAGCCGTGGCAAGAATCCCTTGCTGAGATCTGTGCCAGCTTGCTCTCCTCACAGCTGCCCACTCGGGGCAGGTAGTGGGCTGCCATGCTGCAGCAGATGCCACCCCCAGCCTGCTTACCTGCTGCTTCCCCGGCAGAGCTGAGGGTGAGTGAGCTGGCTGCAGGGGCTGGGGGCTGTGCAGGGGCCGGGGGCTGTGCAGCAGCTGGGGCCTCGTGGTCAGGGCTGCATTCCCAAGCGATGTCGTTAGGCAAGGAGAGCAATGAATTTCTGATTGCTTCAAGATGTAGGCAGCTCAGCCTGCCAGGCAGGGCAGGGATGTGCCTGCTCTCCTCAGCGTGCACAGTTACTCTGCAGCACCCAGATGGGGCTGAGCTGCTGGAGTGTCTCAGGTGAGTGCAAGGCTGGGGCTGGCACATGTTGAGAAAGGGACAGGAAACTTGTCCTGGGCCAGGGCCTGGCTTGGAATGCTGCCCCATGCCTTTGCAGCCTGAAGGGTGAGCGTGAAGGTTTGGGCTTGCTGCCATGGCAGGGACTCACTAGGCAGCACCCACGGTGCTCTCAGGCCTCTTGGTGGCATGGTGCAGAAGGTGGTCTGGGTGCCAGGTTGCTCAAGGTTGGCTGCAGCAGCCTCACGAGTGGCTGATGCACTGGAATGAGTCCTGCCACCCCACCCCATTTCTGACTGCCTCTATGGTCTCTAGCAGCCCATGAGGTTTGTTGCCTGGCTGCCCTCATGGCAGGCACAGCCTCAGGAGGTGAGTGCTGAGGCACACAGCTGGGCAGTCTGCTGCCACCTCCTTCCCCAGGAGCCCTACGATGGATCTGTGCCCAGGCTGTCCCAGTCTGGTGCTGCCCAGGTAGGAACAGGGATGTGGAATCCCTCAGAACTTCAGGCCCATTTCCTAGTGCTAGCACCCAGCTCTGCCGTGGCTCCCTCTGACCCTTTGGTGTATTTTCTTACAGTTCTGGCTTAGGAAAAGAGCATCTCTGACGTCTCTTGGTTTTCTAGCTCTGGAGAACAGCTCTGAACCAAAGGCATTCCCAGGCTGTGCTGCAGCCTGCTGCCAGTTCCCTGCAGTAGTGAGGGGGTTGGGTCTCCTTTGCTGGAGGTATGAAGAGCCCTTTGCTCCCTGGCAAGCTGGTGGGATTGAAATCTCACTCTGCAGAGCTTCAGGCAGAAGTGACTGACTTCATAGAGCTGCTTGCAGTCTGTCCTGGATGTGCCTTTGCTGGGTTTATTTGTCACCCTGAGATGCTCTGCAGGCACTCAGCCCACCGTGGCCTTTGGAGGAGGCTTCAGTGGCCAAGGCCAGGGGACAAAGCCAAGCCCAAAGAGTTATTTGAGATACGCTTGGTAGAAATGGAGGTTGGCAGTGCAGCTATTTGTGTGAGTGTTCATCCTGGGAAGCTGATTTTTTTTGCCTCAAAGGAGATGAGTTTTGAGCAGGAAGATAGCTCTGCATGAGGAAGGTTGGGTTCAAATCTTTGCTCTAAGTCTGCTCTCAGAGCAGAGATGTGATCTGAGCCTCCTCTTTCTCTCCACCCTCTGTCTTGCTGGTGCCTGTCCTCTTCCTGCAGATAATCTGCTTTATGGTGAGCATGATGAAGGAAATGATCAGAGGGCTGCAGCACCTCCTCTGTGGGGACAGGCTGCAGGAGCTGGTGCTGTTCAGCCTGGAGAAGAGAAGGCTCTGGGAAGACCTTAGAGCAGCTTTCCAGTACCTGAAGGGGGCTACAAGAAAGCTGAGGAGGGACTTTTGCACAAGAGCTTGTAGTGATAGGATGAGGGAAAACAGATTTAAGCTGGAAGAGAGGAGATTTAGAGTGGATATTGGAAGAAATTCTTCCCAGTGAGGGTGCTGAGACACTGGCACAGGTTGCCCAGGGAGGTTGTGGATGTCTTCTCTCTGAAAGTGTCCAACCTGATCCAGGAAGTGGCTGCAGTCAGGAGGGTTCACACATCCACCCCATCCCATCTGGACTCTTAAGTCAGAGGCTCAAGAAATCTGTCCAAGCAGGGTCTGTGTGGGATGCCTTTGTGGCAGGTTGGGTAAGACCTGTACAAAGCCAACAGGCATCACCTCCTGTACTGAAGGAAGGAGAGAACACCTCTGCTTGTTCCACTCATCCAGCTAGAGGACCTCCTGGCACCAGTGTGGCAGCACCGAGGAGTGCATGGCTTAGGCACTGGAGGGTGCCAAAGCATCTGCAGAGAGCAAAGGTGCCCACTGCTCAGTCTGGCTGGACCCCTTCAAAGCAGCTTGTTTCTGCTGTGGTCTGGGGAGCTAAGCTGGGCTGGGCCACGTTGCTAGGAACTGCTGGGGAGAAGCAGAATGCCTCTCCTTGTCTTAGCAAGAGCCATCCCCAAAAATAGGCAGCAGCACCAAGTCTGTTGGAAGTCAGCTCAGTGAGCCCCAGCCAGCACAGGGCTTACCCTACTAACACAGCTGGGCCAGCCACAGTCCCACAGAGCCAACACCAAGCAGCAGCCTCAGATGTGTGCACTGGCAAATGCCCATTCCCTGCCTGACCAGGGGCTGTGTGTCCCTGTGTGACCAGGGGCTGGAGCACCTCTCCTCCCAGGTCAGGCTGAGGGAGTTGGGGCTCTGTTGGGGCTCTCTCCCCCTTCAGCCTGGAGAAGAGAAGGCTCTGGGGAGACCTTACAGCAGCTTTCTAGTGCCTGAAGTGGGGCTACAGGAAAGCTGGGGAGGGACTGTTTCTAAGGACATGTGGTGACAGGACAAAGAGCAGTGGTTTTGAACTAGAGCAGGGTAGGTGCTGATGAAGTGTTCTTCACGGTGCTGTCTCTAGGGCTGAAGTAGTCCATTTCCTGGGGTTGCAAGATGAGGACATCAGTAGTTTCCTCCTGTTCCACCGGGGAGCTGGACCCCAGTGTTTCCTGACACCTTGTGAAATCCACACCTCCTGTGGGGAGCTTGTGCCAAGCTTTCACCAGGATGAGGCAGCAGGATGCATGTGACGAGCCTGCTGAAGCTCTCAGCTGACCAGCACTGGGTGAAGTGCAGCTGTGGTGGCAGGGGTAGGGTGGGAGCAAGTCCTGCCCCTCTGCTAACGCTGAAGATCCAATGCTAGAAGCACCTAATTTAAGATCTCCTGCCTTAATGCCCGAGTGGCCTGCAGAGAGAGGTGTTGATTGCTGGCTTCAGCACTAGCATGACTCTGAAAGGATGTGGGGTGCTGACACCCCGAGAGGAGAGCTGCTCCACCCATCTTCTTCCTGGACCCTCCTAATGCACACAGCAGGGTCGGGTGGTGGCCACCCCTGTGGAGTGGCAGATCTGATGTCTGGGGAAGCAGATGTGTGTACCTGTGTAAGAAGACACCTTCCTTCACTCTGGGACATCTTTATCTAAGGTGTTCATTGCCTTTGGTGGTCTTCACAAGGCAACTGTTACAGACCATAGGGATTTCCTACTCTGTTGGTTAACTGGAGATGGAAAGCTCACTGGGCATGGCTCCTGAAGCACACAGGCAGAATGGGTTGGGGTGGAAGGGACCTTAACAACTGAAGAAAGGCATTGAGAGAAGAAAGGCTGAGAGGTTTGTTCAGCCTTGAGAAGAAAGAGCTTAGGGGAGGCCTTGTTACCATGTACCAGGACATAAAGGGGGACTACAAGGAAGTGGAGGCTCCCTTTTTACAAGAAGTCCCATGGAAAACACAAGAGGTAACAGGTAGAGGTTCGTCCTGGAGAGATTCCTGATCTAGGTGACCCTGCCATGGCAGGAGGACAGGACCAGATGGTGGAGTCCTCATCCCTGGAGGTGTTGAAGCCAAGCCTGGATGGGGCAGTTGTTGCCGTGGCCTGGTTGCTTGGCTAGAGTTGGGTGCTAGGTTGTGCTGGGTGAGCTTGGAGCTCTCTTGCCGTGCTCAGTGCCTCTAACGGTGCCCTGGTTCTGTGCCTGGCAGCTGCGTGTGCCCAGGCCCTCCTCTTCACCAAGGAGCCCTACTCGCAGGACGCCCTGCACGGCCGCAGCGCCATCCTCCGCTGCGAGGTGAAGGAGCCGGCGGGGGTGGAGTTCGAGTGGCTGCAGAACGGGCTGCCGGTCCGGGACACCGAGCAGCGCTTCAAGGAGGGCAGCAACCTGCAGTTCGCCGCCGTGGACCGGCACCGCGACGCCGGCAACTTCCAGTGCGTGGCGAGGAACCTGCTGACCGGGGAGGAGAGCCGCACGGCCAACGCCTCCTTCAACATCAAGTGTGAGTGTGGGCTGTGCCCAGCCTGCTGCCCTCCCCGCCCTGCCTGCTCTGCCTGCCTGCCTACCTGCCTGCCTACCTGCCCTGCCTGCCTACCTACCTTCCTACCTGCCCTGCCTGCCTACCTACCTGCCTACCTGCCCTGCCTACCTGCCCTGCCTGCCTACCTACCTTCCTACCTGCCCTGCCTGCCTACCTACCTGCCTACCTGCCCTGCCTACCTGCCTGCCTACCTGCCCTGCCTGCCTGATCATCAGCGCAGCCCGGGGGTGTCGTCCGGGAGGGAACTGTGCACAATGGGGAAGAGAAGACTGAGAGGGGATTGAGTCAATGCTTATCAGTATCTGAGGGCTGGGGGTCAGGAGTGAGGGGACAGGCTCTGCTCACTGCTCCCTGCCATAGGAGCAATGGATGGAAGCTGCAGCACAGGAGGTTGCAGCTCAACACAAGGGGAAACTTCTTGCCTGTGTGGGTCCCAGAGCAGTGGCACAGGCTGCCCAGAGAGGTTGTGGAGTCTCCTTGTCTGGAGCCTTTGCAGGCCTGTCTGGATGTGTTGCTGTGTGCCCTGAGCTAGATTGTCTGGTCCTGCTGTGGCAGGGCTTGGACTGGATGATCTCCTTGGGTCCCTTCCAACCCCTGACATCCTGTGAGCTGTGATCCCTCCCCAGCCGCTGTGCCTTTCATGCCCTGTAGGCCACTCCTGCCTTCTGGTGGCTCCAAAGCCGTCAGAAGATTTCTCCTGCTGCCTTCTCTGTTTGTGTATATGGAATGGGGATGTCACTGCACCAAGTGTGTCCTGAGCAGTGCAAATCCTTTCAGAGCCCCTCTTGTCCCTCAGGAAGCAGCTACCCAAGGCAAAAGAGGACATTTGCAGAGCAGATGTCCTTTCACTCCAGGCTGGCTTGAAGGCTTCTGTGTCTCTGAGCATACTTGTGCCCGTCCTGAGCCAGCATCTGCCTGGGCTCAGCGTGTTTGCAGAGCCAGCTGTGTTGATACCGTTTGGCCCCGCAGGGATTGAGACGGGCAGCGTGGTTCTGAAGCAGCCGTCCAGCCTCGCTGAGATCCAGCCCTCCTCCACCGTGGTGCTGCGGTGTCACATCGACGGCCACCCACGGTAAGGGTTGCCTCCCGCCGAGCGGCCCCGCCGGGGTGCCCCTGCACCTTCTGCCGGGCGCTCTTCCCCTTTCTCTCTCCTCTCTCCTGCGAGGATTCAGTAGAGTCTAGGGAAGGTGGAGGGCAGGATTGAGCCTGCGGCTGAGCGCCGGGGGAGAAGGCAAATGGCTTCTTCAGGGCGGTGTAGCGAGGAGCACAGTAAGGACAGACTGTCACAGTGCGGTCGCTGAGCTGCTTGTGTGCCGCAGTCACTCTCGTCGCTTTCCAGTCGTGTGCCGTGCACTTGGCTGCATGTCTCATAGCCTCATAGCTTGGTGTCTGTGCCGGGGCGGCAGGGGCTGGAGGGCGGGGGGCGGCAGGGCCATCTCCGGGCCGTCTGCTCCGCACACCTGCTGCCGGGGGAGCGCAGCCGCCGCCCCCTCCGCTCACGCCGCCGCCGCCGCCCTGCAGCCCCACCTGGCAGTGGTTTCGGGACGGCGCCGCTCTCCCCGACAGCCGAGGCAGCTACTCGGTCAGCAACAAGGAGCGGACACTGACGCTGCCGAGCGCCGGGCCCGACGACAACGGCCACTACGCCTGCTGCGCCCGCAACGCCGCCGGCTTCGTCTGCAGCCACACCAACTTCACGCTCAGCATCATCGGTGAGTCCTGCCTGCTGCCCTCGCTGCCGCGGGGCGCTCCAACGATTGTTCTGGCCGGAAAAGATCATCGAGCAAACCCAGCACCGCCGGGGCCACTAAGCCGGTCCCAAAGTGCCCTGCCCGCAGGTTTCCTGCTCACCTCCAGGGGTGGTGACTCCACCACCTCCCTGGGCAGCCTGTGCCAATGCCTGACTACTGTTGGAGGGGAAAAAAAATCCTCATCCAACCTAACCCTCCCCTGGCACAATCTCAGGCCATTTCCTTTCATTCTATCACCTGACACCAGGGAGGAGAGGCCAACCCCATGCAGCCTCCATTCAGGGAGTTGCAGAGAGCAGTGAGGTCTCCCCTCAGCCTCCTTATTCTCCAGACTAAACAGTCCCCATTGCCTCAGCTGCTCCCCACCAGAGCTGTTCTCCAGACCTTTCACCAGCACTGTTGCCCTTCTCTGGACCCACTCCAGCACCTCAAATGTCTTTCTTGTAGTGAGGGGCCCGAAAGTGTCAGGCTGGTAGGGCTTTCTCTCTGCAAAGCCTGTGGCCAGGGACAAGTCTGAAACACTTAGCTGGGCTTGAACCTTACCCTGTCTACAGGGCTTACATTTCCCCTGAGACTTTCTGGAGCAGGTCTCTGCTCCAGATGCTGAGAGGGCTGCAGCAGCTCTGCTCTGAGGACAGGCTGAGAGAGTTGGGGCTCTGCAGCCTGCAGAAGAGAAGGCTGCCAGGAGACCTTGGAGTGGCCTTGCAGCATCTGAAGGGGGCTACAGGAGGGCTGAGGAGGGACTATTGACAAGGGCTTGTCATGACAGGATGAGGTGGGATGAGCTTGACGTGGCAGAGGGGAGATTGAAAGTGGATGTCAGGAGGAAGTTGTTTGCAGTGAGGGTGGTGAGACACTGGCACAGTGATGAGCTCTGGGGTCCCTTCCAAGCTAACCCATTCTATGGTTCTGTGATTCTGTGCTGTCACTTCTGGTACTGGCACAGCAGGGTGCCCTTACTCCAGCAAGGTTTGGACCCCAGAGGCTGTAGGTGCTGCTGGTTTGGCTAATAGCAGTGCCACCATTGTGCCATATGGACCAGCATCCCACTGGCCTTTGGAGGCAAGGCCCATGGAGGGCCTGAGATGTTGACCTGGGAGAGGTGCTTGGAATTAGGTAAGGGAATTTTCGGTCTGGTGCTGGGCTTGATGTGCTTGCTAGGGCCCCAGGGTGCTCAGGGCCTTGCAGAAGGGACCTTCCCCGGCGTGCAGTCCGTGCTGGCTTGCCTGCCTCCTTCACCCCCCCGTGCTTGCAAGGTGCCCCCAGCTCTTCCCAGGCCTCTCTGCTTTGCTCAGCCTCCTGTGGTCTCTGCCGTTGCAGACGAGAGCTTCCCTCAGGCGGTGGTGGTCCCGCAGGACCTGATTGTCACCAAGAATGAGGAGGCCATGTTCGACTGCCAGTTCACAGCTGTGCCTGCCCCCACGCAGGAGTGGCTCTTCGAGGACAGCCCCATCACCAACAAGTCCAAGTAACAGGGACACACCGATGTGGGCAGGGCTGGGAGGAAGGAGGCTCAAAGCCTGCTGTGCCCGAGGGCGAGCATTCGGCATGGAGCTGGCCTTTGGCACTGCTTTCTGAGCCTGCCTGGCTGGGGGCTAGCAGAGCCTTGGTGCTTCTGCCCGACCTGTACCAGCACAGGACTCAGCCAGCACTTCGTCCTTGAGTCCTGTGGGGCTCTCAGTCCTGCACACCCACAGATGATGATCCCTGGAGCTGGGGGTGTCTCCCAGCCCCGGCTATGTGTGTGTGGTGATTCTGTGGAGCCAGGAGCAGCTCAAGCCCCAGACACCCACCTGGGACAATTCCTAGGTTCAGGAACATGTCTCAGTACAGAATGCCTGTGGGGGTGATCCCCAGACTCAGAGATACCTCCCAGTCCCCAGCACCTGCACCAACATCTGGGCCAGCTTATGGCAGTCTCACACCTTCAGATGCCACTTCATGGTGATCCCTAGAGCCAGAAAGATTTCTGAGCCCCAGGGCTGGGGACATCTCCCAGTTCAGGCCGTCTGTGGACAGTGGTCCTGGGGTGTCTCTCAGCCAGACTGTACCAGGCAAGTGGTACTGCCTGGGTGCCAGATGCCCAGGGGCCTGGCAGTTTCCAGGTGCCACCTGGTCCCCTTATCCTCTCTCCTGGCCAGCTTTCAGAGCTGGCCCAAAGATGTTGCTGCATCTGTGGTGAGAGTCAGCTCTCCTCCAGAGACTTCTTTTAGCTCGTGTGCCACCATCTCCTGGTTTGGATGTGCTGCTCCCCCTGCACTGGGGAGCTCTGACTCGGCACAGAATCCCTCTTGGCTGCAAGGGCTCACGTAGGACGTCACAGGGCTGTGTCTCTGCTCTGTGTCCTGCAGAGCTGCCCACTGAGCCCTGCCTCTCCCCATGTGCCCAGGACCACCATCTTTGGCAATGGTTCCCTGCTGATCACCCAGGTGAGGGCTCGCAGCACTGGTGTCTATAAGTGCGTTGGCCACGGGCAGAGGGGGAAGGCTCTTGTGCTGAAGGTGACTCTCAGGCTGGCAGGTGAGATCCTGGGGCTGGTGGCAGGGTGGGCAGGGGCTCCAGAGGAGCAGTGTCACTCTGGAGCTGTGGGACAGTGCAGCGGTGGGTCAGGAGGTGGAGGAGTGCTTGGATTGTCTGTGGAACGGCTCCTCCTTGCTGGCTGGAGGAGAGGAGCACAGGCAGCTTGTGCAGGCCCTCCCTCAGCTGGTGCCTGCTGTGGAGGTGGTGCTGGGGGCTGGCTACACTTCCTTGCCCTGTGTGAGCCCTGCTCTCTGTTGTGCCTCTTAGAGATAGACGAAATGGCACCCTTCACCCCGAAGGTGCTGACAGCCAACCAAGGGCACCGAGTGGCCTGCACTGCCCCACGAGGCATACCCACGCCTCAGGTCTGGTGGGAGAGGAACCAGGAACGAGTTCCCACTGCTGGCAGGGTGTACCAAGAGGCAGAGCAGCTCATTTTCACCAGCATCACCGAGACGGATGCAGGGACCTACACGTGCCACGCTGCCAACAAGGCTGGAGAGAAGAAACAGGAGCTGAACATCATTGTGGCTAGTAGGCAGCTTTCTGAGAAGGGCTGGAGGGGGGGCGGCTGGGCTGGGCTGGGCTGGGGTGTGCATCACCTCACTGACAGAGGGGCACATCTCATGGCCAAGCTGCAGGGCCCCTTGGCTGGCTGCACACTGCCTGTCTGGGATGCCCTGGTGCTGGCCAGAGGGGTGCGGAGCAGCCCTGCATAACCTCTTGCCTCTGTGTCCAGCGGTGCCCAAGTGGGTGGAGATGCCCAAGGACAGCCAGCTGGAGGAGAGCAAGCCAGGATACCTACACTGCCTCAGCAAGGCCTCCCTGAAGCCCACCGTCACCTGGTACCGCAATGGTGTCTCCATCTCTGAGGTGAGCCCTGCCACTCACAGCCACTCTGCCAGCTGCCTGCTCGCCTCGTTCCTCTGCTGCTGCTTTCCACACAGCCCTGGGCTCAGCGTCACTGTCCCCAGGGGCGTGTAGGTGCACAACTGGGTTGTCTTCAGCCACTCAGCCGGCAGCCTGTCCCGTGCCTGCGGGGCAGCGACTGCAGCTCTCAGTCCTGCCCGTGGGTCCGAGCAGGGCTGTGCCTGCCCGAGGTGTGAGGTGGCCTTGTGGAGCGTCTGCAGGCAGGGCTGGTGAGAGCACCACCTTTGTCCCTCCCTCACTCCCCCGGGCAGGACTCGAGGTTTGAGATCTCTGCCAACGGGACGCTGCGCATCAACAACGTGGAGGTGTACGACGGGACCCTGTACAAGTGCGTCAGCAGCACCCCCGCGGGCAGCATCGAGGGCTACGCGCGGGTCCACGTCCTGGGTGCGTCCTGCCTGCCAGCCTGTGGCACGGACCCCTCCCCTGCCCCAGCTCTGCAGCCCTGGGGCTCTGACAGCACATCTGTCCCGTTGCAGAGAACCTGAAGTTCACTCCCCCACCTCAGCCCCTGCAGTGCATGGAGTTTGATAAGGAGGTGACAGTCTCCTGCTCAGCCACTGGCCGGGAAAAACCTACCATCCAGTGGACTAAAACTGGTAAGGGGGACTCAGATATGGTAGGTCTTGTAGGAACAAGACCTGGGAGCTTTGTGTTGGCTCACCTCCACCATGGGCCAAGCAGTGGTGCTACAGCTGCCCAGAAAGCCAGCAAGGAGCACAGTGCCCCACGCGTGGTGCTCAGAGGGCTGCAGCACCTCCCCTCTGGGGACAGGCTTGGGAGTTGGGGCTGTTCAGGATGGAAAAGAGAAGGCTCTGGGGAGTCCTTGGAGCAGCCTTCCAGTACCAGAAAGGAGCCTGCAAAAAAGATGTGGAGGGACTTTTGACAAGGGCTTATGGTGACAGGATGTGGGAGAATGGCTTTGAGCTGGAAGAGGGCAGAGTCAGACTGGAGATCAGGAAGAAATTCTTTCCAGTGAGGATGGTGAGACACTGGCACAGGTTGCCCAGGGAGGGTGTGGATGCTCTCTCACTGGAAGCGTCCAAGGCCAGGTTGGACAGGGCCTTGAGCAACCTGGGCTAGTGGAAGTGTCCCTGCCCGTGGGGGGGTTGAAGCTATGTGGCTTTTAAGGCCCTGAGCAACCTGGTGTGGTGGGAGGTGTCCCTGGCCATGGCAGGGGGGTTGGAACTGGCTGATGTTGAAGTCTCTTTGCCTGCATCCTGCAGATGGGAGCAGCCTGCCGTCCCACGTCAGCCACAACGCTGGCATCTTGTCCTTCCACAAGGTGAGCAGGAGTGACTCGGGGAACTACACCTGCATTGCCTCCAACAGCCCCCAGGGCGAGATCCGTGCCACCGTGCAGCTCGTGGTAGCAGGTGAGGGCCCCACAGCAGCAGGGTGTCCTGCTAGCACTCTGCTGGCATCCACCTGCCACCCCTCTGGCCTGACACCCAGTCTGCCCCCTGGCACTTGTCAGTGCTTCACACAGCCCCAGAGGGCATGTGGCACTGTGCCACCCCGAGGGAGCTCAGCACCGTTCCCGGGAGCTGACAGCTCTCTCCTTGGGCTCTCTGCCTTCAGTTTACGTCACCTTCAAGCTGGAGCCGGAGCCCATGACGGTGTACCAGGGGCACACAGCCATGTTCCAGTGCCAGGCAGAGGGAGATCCTGTGCCACACATCCAATGGAAAGGGAAGGACAAGCTCTTGGATCCCGGCAAGCTCCTGCCCAGGTACGCAGCCTGCGTTGCAGAGGGCAGCGTGGCACAGCATGGTGCTCCCCATGCCTGCCCAGCGTGTGGGTGCTGGTGGCACACTCTTGGGTTCCCAGCCTGGGGGCACAGTCAGTTGTTTCCACATCCCAGAGCCTGGATTTTCCTGGCCCCAAGGTCATTCCTTCTGCTAAGCTGCAGTTGGGCAACAGCTATTTATTCCTGAGCTCTGCACAGCCTGAGGTTCAACACAACCCAGCTGGGCACCCCAGCTCAAGAGGGACAAAGAACTACTGGAGAGAGTCCAGGTCGGGGCCACTGAGATGCTGAGGGGATTGGAACATCTCCTGTGAGGAAAGGCTGAGAGGGATGAGGCTGTTTAGCTGGAGAGAAGAGGCTGAGGGGGATCTTACGAATGCTTGCAAATACCTAAGGGGTGGGTGTCAGGAAGATGGATCCAGATTCTCCTCAGTGCTCACCAGTGACAGGACAAGAGGTAGTGAGCATAAGCTTGAACACAGCAAGTTCCATCTCAACACGAGGAGGGACTGCTTTACTTTAAGGGTAGCAGAGCAATGGGGCAGGCTGCCCAGAGAGGTGGTGGAGTCTCCATCTGGAGACTTTCAAGGCCTGCCTGGACATGTTTCTGTGTGATCTGCTCTGGCAGGGAGGTTGGACTCAATGACCTTCAGAGGTCCCTTCCAGCCCCTACGGTTGGGTGATTCTGTGCTAACAGCAGCTGGGGGCCGTGGGGCTGAGGCACCCTGGGGATGCCTCAAGCCTGCCTCTGCCCTCTGGTGCTTGCAAAGGGCTGTGTGTGGTTGGCAGGATCCAGATCATGCCCAATGGGTCCCTGGTGATCTACGACGTGACGAGCGAGGACTCTGGGAAGTACACCTGCATCGCCGGCAACAGCTGCAACATCAAGCACCGAGAGGCCTTCCTCTACGTCGTAGGTGAGGGGGTGGCACCCACCTCCTGCCATCCTCACCACCTCTGGCCTCTGCTGCTGGCCCTGCTGCCTGGCCAAACCTTCCTGCTTGCCCTCCTGTGTGGCCTGCCCCAGGTGATGCTGAGCTGGCTGCGGGGGTGGACTGGGTGATCCCCAGAGGTCCCCTCCACCTCCTCCGGTGCTGTGATGCAGCACAGTGTGCTGTGTGTGGATGGGTGAGGAGGTGGCCACAGCGGTGGGGGAGGAGGTGGATTGTCCCATTCTTTTAGCACATCCCTGCAGAAGGTCTGGGAAATCCCTCCGCAGCTGGTGGATTCAGTGCTCTGTGCCCCACAGACAAGCCAGCAGCTGAAGAGGATGAGGGAGCAGGCAGCCACACGCCCTACAAGATGATCCAGACCATTGGGCTCTCAGTGGGGGCAGCTGTTGCCTACATCATCATCGTGCTGGGGCTGATGTTCTACTGTAAGAAGCGCAGGAAAGCCAAGAGGCTGAAGAAGCACCCAGAGGGCGAGGAGCCTGAAATGGAGTGTCTGAATGGTGAGGCTGGCATCCGTGGGGTGGGGACTTCACTTCCAGCCCCTGAGCCCTGAGCTGGAGGGGCTGTGGAGCAAGGAGCTCCCAGGAAACTCACCCTTACCCTAGGAGTCTCTTGGTCTTGTCTTTGGCTGGTGGCAGAGACTTGCTGCCAGGTAGGTCATAGGTCAGGGCAATCCTCCATACAGGCTGGGGGATGATGAGCCCAGAGGAGACAGCTGAGGCCCCCCTGTTGCCCGCAACGCAGGCATCAGGCTGGCTGCTTGCAGGCAGTTGTGGGTGCTTGGGGGCATCAGCTCCAGCAGGCACCAATGTTCTCTGCTCAGCCTGGCAGGCTGCTGAAGCCATTTGTGCTTCCCTGGCAGGTGGTGCTTTGCTGCAGAATGGGCAGATGACAGCAGAGATCCAGGAAGAAGTGGCCTTGACCAACCTGGGCAGCAGCTCTGGGGCCAGCAAGCGGCACAGCACTGCTGACAAGATGCACTTCCCACGGTCCAACCTGCAGACGATCACAACCCTGGGTATGCTGGGCCAGCCTCACCCCTCTCCAGCTTGTCCTGCCTGGCAAACTGGAGGTGCTGGGGTGCAGAGCGCCCTGCAGCCACCGCACGCTGCCCTAACGGCTGCCCCCGTACTGCTCTGCGCTTCCAGGCAGGGGGGAGTTTGGTGAAGTTTTCCTGGCTAAGGCAAAAGGTGCAGAGGATGGTGAGGGGGAAGCGCTGGTCCTGGTGAAGAGCCTGCAGACGAGGGATGAGCAGCTGCAGCTGGACTTCCGCAGAGAGGCAGAGATGTTTGGCAAGCTGAACCACTGCAACGTGGTGAGGCTGCTGGGGCTGTGCCGCGAGGCTGAGCCGCACTACATGGTCCTGGAGTATGTGGACTTGGTAAGGCCCTCTCAGCAGTGCCTGCAGGGAGGTGGAGGAGGAGGGTCAGATGATGGGCATGGGGCCTGCAAGAGTGGCACAGTCCAGGCTGGCAACCCAGGGCAAGCAAGATGTAGGGAGACCAGTGTGAGAAAAGCAGTTCCCAAGATGTGGAGGAGTCTCAAGGGGAATGAGTCTCCTGTAAGACCTGAAATGACTCCATCACCCTCCACATCCTCCTAATTTCTGGTTTACAACCAGGACATAAACCAGGAAGTTGGACAAGATGACCTTTGAGGGTCCCTTCCAACCCAATGCATTCTATAGAATTGTTTTGGTTGGAAAAGACCTCTAAGATCGAGTCCAACCATCAGCCTAAGACCACCACGATTCTGTGACTCAGCCAGGTCAGGTTCTGGGGCTCCATGCTACAGAATGGCTGTGAATGCTCAGGGCTGTTGTGGAGAGCTTGGAGTTCATGGGAGAGAAATCCTGGGGCATGAAAAACCTCTTGGAAACATCAGGCATGCTCACTCTGCTCTCAGCCATGTGAGGCCCAGAAGTGACCAGAAGTACTGGCTTGCCTTACAGGGCAGGGAGCAGGAGGGTGGGTGGGGACTGCAGCCCAGGAGATGAAGATCTGTGGGCTTGGCACATCTGGGCATCATGGGGACTGCTGGGGCTGGCAGCCTGAAGAGGAGCTGCTTCTGAGCTTTGCTTTCTGTCTCCCAGGGGGACCTGAAGCAGTTCCTGAGGATCTCCAAGAGCAAAGATGAGTCTCTGAAGCCCCAGCCCCTGACAACCAAACACAAGGTGATAGTGCAGCTTTGGAGGTGCCGTGGAGCTGAGGAGCCCGAGCAGGGCAGGGGTGCTGACGTCTGTCTGGGGTCAGGTGTCTCTCTGCACACAGGTGGCCCTGGGCATGGAGCATCTCTCCAACGGCAGGTTTGTGCACCGGGACTTGGCAGCCAGGAACTGCCTGGTCAGTGCCCAGCGGCAGGTCAAGGTCTCATCCCTGAGCCTCAGCAAGGATGTGTACAACAGGTCAGCTGGCAGCCTGGGGGGGCCTGGGGGCGTGGGACGGCAGCAGCCTGACTGCCTGCTGGGGGGGGTGGGATGGCAGCAGCCTGACTGCCTGCCCTGCCTGCCCTGCCCTGCCTGCCCTGCCCTGCCTGCCCTGCCCTGCCTGCCTGCCTGCAGTGAGTACTACCACTTCCGCCAAGCCTGGATCCCGCTGCGCTGGATGCCGCCCGAGGCTGTGCTGGAGGATGAGTTCTCCACCAAGTCAGACGTCTGGTCCTTCGGGGTGCTCATGTGGGAGGTCTTCATGCACGGAGAGATGCCCTACAGCCCCATGGCAGACGATGAGGTCCTAGCAGGTACGTGGGGTGCCTCGTGCCGTCCCTTTCCCGCTGCTGGTGGCAGCCAGCCGGGCTGGGCAGAGCTGTTGAAGAGGTAAAGCTCCGGTCTGGGGGGAAGTTTCCCTGCCCTCACGCTGGGTGTGGGCTGGCTGGGGAGGCTGCCGCAGCCCAGGCGGAGAGATGCTGCTCAGGCCTCCTCCCCACGCCCCTCTGGGCTCCGCTTTCTTGCCAGGTCTGCAGTCGGGAAAGACGAAGCTGCCGCAGCCCGAGGGCTGCCCCTCCCGTCTGGCCAAGCTGATGCAGCGCTGCTGGGCGCCCAGCCCCAAGGACCGCCCCTCCTTCAGCGAGCTTGCCGCCGCCCTCGGGGACAGCCCAGCTGACAGCAAAGCCTGAGCATCCCACCCCGCTGGGAAGGATGCAGCCGGGTGGACAGGGAGGCCTCCTCGGTGCCCGGGGACTCCCTGCCAGTCCCGTGNCTCCACAGGTCCCAAAAGACAGCCCTTACTGCCCCCTGCTCTGCCCAGCCCCCTGCCCTCGGGCTGCTGGGGTGGGTGAAGGGCAGCTCTCGCCGGCCTGGCAGGAGCTGGGCTCCAGCACCAAGCTCTCCTCTCCACTCACCACATGCATATGGGACCCTCTCCACCCTCTGTGCCAGGCATGCCTGCCTCCCCTGCACCCTATGGGTCCAGGCCAGCCAGCAGGACCAGGGAGCGCCTGGCACACGAAGGATCTCACCACCCTCTCCAACTGCCCTGTGCCTTTTTTTGTACACCGACTCTGGGTAGCATCCCTCTCCCTCCTTTGCTCCCTACCATAGTATTTCTGTTACTGGAATGCAGCCTAGTGTGGGTTAGTTTGCTTGAGTGAAGGGTACTGCAGCCACGAAGGGTTGGGTTTTGTTGAGTTTTTATATGTTGCTCTCAATAAAGAAGGCTTTTTTTTTAATCTGTCTTCTTCCACATGGCTCCTGGGAAGCGCTGGGGCTCCTTCCCCAGGCACCACCTCTCCTCTGTTCAGTGCTTTTGCCCCCTTCCTTGGATGGATCCAAGATGCTGTCCCCAGCCTATGGTGGCCCTGAGGGAGCACTTTGCCTCAGCACTTGTTCCTCTCTGGGCAGTCATAGGTGGCTCTTCAGGAGGGACATGTGCCTCATGAGAGAGATGTCCCTTTGGGGGTCCCTGCAAGCAACCACTTGCAGCCAGGTGGGCAGGCTCCTCTCTAGTTTAGGTAGCAACTTCTCCCCTTTGGACTGGGGGCTGTGCTGCCAGCCCTGTGCCCTGGGGCAGCTCTGCAGCCAGCAAGCCCTTGGCTTTCCACACAGCAGATTGCAGCTCTGCTTTCCTCCCTGGGATAGGACAAGGAGCAGTGGATGGAAGCCTCAGCACAGGAGGTTGCAGCTCAACACAAGGGGAAACTTCTTGCCTGTGTGGGTCCCAGAGCAGTGGCACAGGCTGCCCAGAGAGGTTGTGGAGTCTCCTTGTGTGGAGCCTTTGCAGGCCTGTCTGGATGTGTTGCTGTGTGCCCTGAGCAGGATTGTCTGGTCCTGCTCTGGCAGGGGGGTTGGACTGGATGAGCTCTTTGGGTCCCAGAAATGTCCAGGATCATCATCTCACCTCTGCCAGCCAGAGAGGCTGCAGAGATGCTAGAGGGTGAAAAGGACTCATTTCTGGGGATGTGCTGCCTGGCTGTGAGCTCAGATTTGGTCCAGGCCTGGGAACAGGGTCAGCCAGGCCTACCTGGGTGCCAGCTGGGGTCTCTGGAGAGCAGTCAGAATTGTTTGTCCCGTTCCCAAGAGTTGTGCTGTGTCTTACAGCTGTGAGCTGTGGAGTCTCCCTGAGCCCAGGCCCCTGGCAAGCACAGCTGTGGCTGGCTCTTGGGCTGCTCTCCCCCTGAGACCTGCTGCTCCTTCAGAGAGTGTTTGCGTTGGCAGCAGGTTCCCAGCACCCTGAACTTTTGCTGCTTCCATGACCTCTGCAGCTGGCCTGGGGCCAGTGGGGCAGAGCTGTTCTGGACAGAGGTCTCCCGTGCACTTCTCTTGCTCTCTTGTCACTCCTCCTCCTTCCCCAGGGCATTCATACCCGAGGGCCACAGCACTGCTGCCTGCTTGCTCTCCAGCTTGCAAGTGACATCTCACAGGCACTTGCTGTTGCTTCATGCCCTCTTGTCCCATCTCTCCCACCCATCCTGTTCCTGCTGCCTCACACCTGAAGCGAGGCTGTGGCTGCACACTGTGGGCTGGGTCCCTGCAACCAAGTCACTAATAAATGTGTCTGGTCTTGCCTGTGCATCCCTGTGGTGTTCTTTACTGCTGGAGCATATCTTGGGTTGGAAGGGACCTTAAAGGCCATGTAGTTTCAACCCCCCCACAGCCAGGGACACTTCACTAGCCCAGGTTGCTCAAGTCCATGTCCAACCATGAATGAATAATCCCTGTGCTCCCTTGCTGCCCTCTGCATGGGGCACACCATGACTGATCCCTGTGCCCCCTTGCTGCCCTCTGCACGGGGCACACCATGACTGATCCCTGTGCCCCCTTGCTGCCCTCTGCACGGGGCACACCATGACTGATCCCTGTGCCCCCTTGCTGCCCTCTGCACGGGGCACACCATGACTGATCCCTGTGCCCCCTTGCTGCCCTCTGCACGGGGCACACCATGACTGATCCCTGTGCCCCCTTGCTGCCCTCTGCACGGGGCACACCATGACTGATCCCTGTGCCCCCTTGCTGCCCTCTGCACGGGGCACACCATGACTGATCCCTGTGCCCCCTTGCTGCCCTCTGCACGGGGCACACCATGACTGATCCCTGTGCCCCCTTGCTGCCCTCTGCACGGGGCACACCATGACTGATCCCTGTGCCCCCTTGCTGCCCTCTGCACGGGGCACACCATGACTGATCCCTGTGCCCCCTTGCTGCCCTCTGCACGGGGCACACCATGACTGATCCCTGTGCCCCCTTGCGGCCCTCTGCATGGGGCACACCATGACTGATCCCTGTGCCCCCTTGCTGCCCTCTGGTGGACACGATCGGCACAGCAGCAGGGCTGTTGCCCTCACTCAGAATGCTCCTGGATGAGCTGCAGTTGGAGCCAGGCAGCCTCAGCTGTGGTGGGCTAACCAGGCAGGGTCTTTAGGGTGTCCTAGCCAGAGAGCAGAGGCGCCAAGGATTTCTGGAGTGGCAATCTTGCTCTGCCATCTTCATGCACCTATCTGTGTGTTGGGAGAGCGCATCATGGGCTGGTCCTGTCAGCAGTGTTGGGATGGGGTGCTCAGTTTTCATAGAACCAAGCAAGTTGGAAGAGCCCTCCAAGCTCATCCAGTCCAACCTATTGCCCAGCCCTATCCAATGAATACACATCTTGGGGACTCTTGTGCATGCTTACCACGCAGCCAAGGCTTGGTAACTACAGGGAAGAACCCAAATGGGTTCAGGAAGATGGGAGTTGGGGTTGTGTATTTTTAGGAGTGATGTAATGAAAAAGTTCTGAGTCTTTGGGGATGGGACAGATGCTGGCCAAACTAATTGGAAACAGCAAGCTGAGCAAGTATAGTCCTAGGTAAAGGCAATGGAGGAGAGCAGGAAATTGGAACCCCTGCAGGAGAATGAGAGGACTTGGGTGGTTTGACAGAGGTGGGATCCAAGTGCCTAAGCTCAAATTCAATTAACATTAAAAAAAAAAACAACCAACCAACCAACCACCAAAAAAACCCCCAAAACAAATCAAACCAACAAAACAAACCACCACAGCACAAACAACCCCTCCCAAAAACCAAAAAAAAAAAAACCAAAACAAAACAGTTTGGGAAAGGAGGTCTCTGGGGTCAGAAACAAACAGCAGGACTCCATCAGGGCAGAGGTCCAATGTGGGCCACCACCTGGACCAAAATTGAAGAGCTACTGAAGAGCTCAAGAAGACAGCAAACAGGCATGCACAGTCCCAGGTAACAAAGCAAAGGACACCCAAAATAGGAGTTTCCAGCAGCTCTTGATGGTTACTTCCCTCTGGAGGTTATTTGAGCTCCCTTTACATCTTTACAGGCATTGAGCACCTCTAGACAGTCAGTGCACAAATCCACTGCTCAGCTTGAAGTGCTTTTTGGGTTGCTCCGGTTTAATCTGCCACCCTGGAGCTTTTAACAACAGTGACAGACACCTGTGGGGGGAACTAATGAGTGTTAATTGTCAGAAGCAGCCTCACCTGGGACCTCCCATCCACCTGAACTGCATTTAACCTCAATTCTGAGCCCTCAGTTTCGGTTTGAACAATCTCGTAGGTGCTTTTCTTCTCTCTAGCCCTGTCTCCTAGGCACTTATTCAGTCCTGACTCTGGCCATATCTCCTGACTAGGTGGATTCTGGACTTGCTTCATTGCTTGCTCTGTGGATGGACCTTGTTACCAACGCCCATCTCTGCTCTGCTCAGGTACTGTGGGACCATACTCGTTGGTCAGGGCGTGGGAACAACCTTAGGTACTGCCTAATCACCCCTGGTGGAGCTGCCACATTGTCATGTGTAAAGGGCAGAAGCACCCATGAAAGATACCAGGTGCTGAAGCATCTCCAGAGAAGGGCAGAGAAGCTGGTGAAGGGCTTGGAGAACGGCTCTGGTGAGGAGTGGCTGAGGGGGCTGGGGGTGTTTGGTCTAGAGGAGGCTGAAGGGAGACATCATTGCTCTCTGCAACATCCTGAAAGGAGGCTGGAGTGAGGTGAGTGCTGGGCTCTTCTCCCAGGTAACTAGCAATAGGATGTGACAAAGCTGGTGAGGGGCCTGGAGCACAGCCCTCTGAAGAGAGGCTGAGGGAGCTCAGGGCAGAGCTCATTGCTCTCTGCAGCTCCCTGAAGGGAGGTTGTAGCCAGCTGGGGTTGGGCTCTGCTGCCAGGCACCCAGGGACAGAAGGAGGGGACAGAGGCTCAAGCTGTGCCAGGGCAGGTTCAGGCTGGATGTTAGGAGGAAGTTGTTGGCAGAGAGAGTGATTGGCATTGGGATGGGCTGCCCAGGGAGGTGCTGGAGTCTCCGTCCCTGGAGGTGCTGAAGCCAAGCCTGGATGGGCACTGAGTGCCATGGTCTGGTTGCTTGGCTAGGGCTGGGTGAGAGGTTGGGCTGGATGAGCTTGGAGCTCTCTTCCAGCCTGCCACCTGCCTGATTCTATGATAAGAGTAAATGGCCTCAAGCTGCAGCAGGGAAGGTTTAGTTTGGAGATTAGGAAACATTTCTTTCCTGCAAGAGTGTTCAAGCATTGGAACAAGCTGCCCTGGATGTTAAAAAGATGGAGCTACCTGCAGCCAGCAGCAATTGAAAAAGCAGCTGAAGTATCAATGGTAAGAGGAGTAAAGGGATGGAAACCATCACAACAGCAGCACGGAGTGCAGAGGGTGTTCAGTAGCTCCCGAGATGAAGTATGGATGGAGAGCTGGAGAAGCTGGGCAAAGGGCTTGCTGCGGTGTCCTACAGGAGGCTGCAAAGGGAACATGGAGAGCTAGGGTGGTGCTGGGGTGGCTGGCAGCAGGGCACACATTACAGTGGAGCTGGCACAGCACCACCTTCTCTGGAGAGAATCATAGAACTGCTTTGCTTGGAAAAGACCTCTAAAATCATTCAGTCCAGCCATGGCCACACGTCTTGAACACCTTCAGGGACAGTGACTCCACCACCTCCCTGGGCAGCCTATTCCAATGCTTGACCACTCTTGCAGGAAATAAGTTTTTCCTAATATCCAACCTAAAACTCCCCTGGCACAATTTTGGGCTATTTCTTCTCCTTCTATCACCTGATATTAGAGAGAAGACATCAACTCCATCCCTCACTCCAACCTGCTTTCAGGTAGTTGCAGATAGCAATGAGGTCTCCTCTCAGCCTCCTCTTCTCTCCAGAATGAGCACTCCCAGTCCCCTTAGCTACTCCTCACCAGACCTCCAGACTCTCTCCAGCTTTGCTGCCCTTCTCTGGACATGCACCAGTACCTCAATGCCTTTCTTGTAGTGAGGACCCCAAAACTGAACCCAGGATCCTTGGGAGTAATCGGGTACAAAGTTCTTACAACATAGTGCCCAGTCCTGTGCCCACAGCTGCTTTAAGAGGAGGTCACAAGCATGAATTTAAAGACTCGGAGGGGCATAAATGAGAAGAGCCTCAAAGGTGAAATGTGTGACTGTGAAGTGGTCAAAAACCTGCTCTAAGCATCTTCCAACTGCTGCTGGGAGCTGGTTTTGTGTGGCGTGCCCAGGTTGCTGCTAACTTGTGTCCCATGGGTGATGGTGTCTTGGGGACATGGCTCTGCCGTGCACACCTGCCCCTCTTGGTGTGAGACCTTAGCCACCTGCCAAGCTCAGAGGCAGGCTGATGCTCTGGTCCCATTCAGAGGGCAAATGAGACAAGAGTCTTGCCCAGGAAGAGGCTAGAGAGGGAAAGGATGGCAGTAGCAGGGTTGAAACAGCCCTAGGTGAGGCAGTGCTCAACTCTTGCCAGTGCTCGCAGCCCGACTGCCGCCTCCAGCCACCCGAGGGGCTTTGCTGGCCTGCGTCTCACCTGTGCCAGGTGCCGTTGGCCGTGCCAAAGCCGGGGTGCTCGGGGCATGTGACGGGAGGCATGTGAGTGCCGGCGGCCCTGCCGGCAGCTATAAATGGCATCTGTGCTCATTGGAGGAGCACGGCTGGCGGGGGCCAGGGGGAGGCAGCGCGGCCAGGGGGGTGTTTGGTTTTGCCGTGTAGGAGGCTGGCCCTAGAGTGGCAGACAGCTGTGAAGGATGGCGGCAAGCGTGCGTGTCCTCTGAGCGATCAGGCAGACATGCAAAAGGGCTTGTGCAAGCTGCCCGCTGCTCCGGGGGGGGCCAAACGGGTCCGTGGCGGGGCCGGTGCCGGCCGCGGCCAGGGCTTGCCCTGGGTTGGAGCTGCCGTGTGCGGGAGAGCCTTTGCTCAGCCAAGGCTGTGGCTCTGTCCTCAGAGCCTTGAGCCCTGCGGCCCGTTCCGCTGCAGACCCTTTTTCTTCCGACCAGCGCTCATCTCGTAGTTGGGCAATGGGCACTCGGCTGCGTCTGCCCGCTCCTGTGCCCTGCACGGCCCTGAGTACCCCTGTGGGCCCCCGCTCTCTGCAGCCCCTCCTCCTGACCCTGCCCAGACCCCGCGGCTGCCGGAGACGAGCGGGCAGCGCTCGTCGGCCCCGCGGCGGAACAGCTGAGTGGGGGGTGAGGGCTGCACGGAGCAACACCTGGTGGCACGGCGAAGGGGCGGGCAGGATGGCGGCGCTGGCGCCGAGCTCCTCCCGCCCGCAGCCGGGGGCACGGCGGGACGCCTCAGCCGCGCGGTGTGCCCCTTAGGAAGACAAGCGTGCCCGAAGCCGGCGGCAGGAACGGGAGCCGAAAGCCCCCAGCGCTGTTCCCCGCAGCGCCCTACAGCCGCCGGGACCGAGCCGCACAGCCGCGGGCGCGGCGCCTTTAAGGGCCTCCCCGCGCGCCCCAGCCGCGGCGTGACGCCAGCGCCGTCCCGACGTATGCAAAACAAGAGGCCAGCGCCGGCCAATGGGCGCCGGCGCTTGGCGGCAGCCGGCCAATGGGGAGGCGTCTGGCAGCGGGGCGCCGGCTCGCCCCATATAAGGAGCTGGCTGGCCATAAAAGGCAACATTGTATCGCTTTATATGGGGGCGGCGCGGCGCGGCG
>VWZI01023255.1:6679-19361 GCA_013396835.1 Psilopogon haemacephalus | reverse complement strand
CCGGCGGGCCCCAGTCGGCCGTTGCGGCTCGTTCTGGTGCAGCCTCGGGCCGGAGCTAACCGGAGCCCGCGGGCACCTCCCCGTGAGCCGTCGCCGGGTGCCACGCCAGTGCTGTAGCACGGCCGGGCTGGCTCCCTCGGGCGCGGAAGCGCTCGGCGCCTCGCCCGAGCCAGAGTGCTCTCTGCCGCTCCTGCTTGCTCCAGCCGCTCTGCGGAGATGGATGAGAAACTTTGGGCGGGAGTGGGGTACGCGCGTTTGGATGCTGCTGCCTCATCTCCGTCCTCATTGGTGCTCACAGCATCCTCTGAGCCATTGGGCAGTCTGCGTCCTAGCTGAGTTGGGCTTCATGCGCTCTGGGAAGGTGGGAATGGTTGTGGGGTACCACTGGGAGAGTCGTGGTGGTGCGGGATGCAGCGTGGGGCACCTGGTATTGAGATAGCTTGAGTGAGACCTCCGAGTGTGCCACAAAGGCACACGAGCAGTGTGCTTCCCAGCCCACGCATCAGTCCTGAGGGGTGGTTACCTCTCTGCAGGGATGTTTGGGTGTAGCTCTGCTCAGGACTTTGAAGACTGAGAAGGGAAGTTGGGTCCTGCCCTGGCTGTGATGTCCACTCAGGGGAAGAGGTAGCAGAGACATCTGGGCCAAGTTGCATCCTCTCACACGGCTGAGCGAGGCGGGGGGAGGGGGTCCTCTGGAATTGTCTGAGAAGCAGGTGGTGTTTCCAGAATGGGGCCAGCCCAGTGTTCCTGCCTAGTCAGGCTGCTCTCTTGAGGGCTCTGCTCTTTTTCTGTGGCCTCTTGGCACGCAGTTTCCCACAGAGCATTCTAAAGGAGCTGGGGACGCAGCAGGGCACACTTTGACCTGGAAGGACCCAACCTGAAGTTGGTTTTGGAGGCCACAGCTCCTGTGAGCTGAGAGGGAGCCCACGCAGTGAGCGCAGGGACACGGTGGAGGTCTTGGAGCTGGGCTGTGCGTGTGACTCCCTGTTCGTCCCCTGTGCTGCTGGCAGGCCTACGAGCTCTCCACGCTGACCGGCACACAAGTCCTGCTGCTGGTGGCCAGCGAGACAGGCCACGTGTACACCTTTGCCACACGGAAGCTGCAGCCCATGATCACCAGCGAGACGGGCAAGGCACTGATCCAGACCTGCCTCAACTCCCCGGACTCACCGCCGCGCTCCGACCCCACCACTGACCAGCGCATGAGCGCCACGGGCTTCGAGGAGACAGACCTCACCTACCAGGTGTCCGAGTCAGACAGCAGTGGGGAGACCAAGGTAACGAGCCTGGGCACCCTGCAGGGCACGGCTGTGCCAGCGGGGCTGTGCTGGCAGCCTCCAGCATCCCCAGCCCTGCTTGAGGAGCAGCTTGGGAAGCCGACAAGGAGTCCCCTTTAGCTGTGGCTCCAGCGAGCTCATCTCGTGGCCTCTGGGAGCTGGCTTGCAGCACTCGTGCTACTTGGCTGGCAGTAGTGGTGATTCAGAGAGGGAGGACGGTGTGTGACAGGTGCTCTGGCCCTGTCCTTTGCAGTGGGGCTCCCCAGCAGCCCAGCCCACCCCCCGGCCAGCTCTCAGCACTGTTATCTCTCCCTGGGCGTCTTCATGCTCTTGCACTCATTGATAAAATTTGATTCTGCCTCCATGGCCTTATAAGGCCTGGTTTCCCTCACCAGAGTCCCTGGCAGGGCCCCTCACATTCCTTATAAGCTGCAGCTGTCTCTTGCTTTGGTGCTGTTTTGGAGGGGGGCAGGGAGGACATGGGGAATGGAAACACTTGGCTGGACGGACTGTTTCTGCTCCCTGCCCAGTGTCCCTGCAGGCACTAGCCCTTGCCTGCCTGCCTTACTCGCCCAGGGTGCTGCAGGAGGTCTGCCCACAGATGCAGTCAGGCAGTGGCTGTGTTCTGCTGGAAGGGCTCTGTCTTGTCCCTGCATCCTCTGGTGCAGCTCATAGAGTCACAGAATCCTTGTGGTTGGAAGGGACCTAAAAGATCATCCAGTTCCAGCCCTCTGCCATGGCCAGGTCCTCTAGACCAGGTTGCTCCAGGCCCTGGCAGACCTGGCCATGAACACCTCCAGGGAGGGGACAGCAGTTTCCCAGAGCTGTTGCAAGAAAGCTGGCTTGTGTGTTTCTGCTGGTTCCTGTGCAGGCTGCTGCTCAGGTCTGTAGGCACTTGGAGGTGTGAGGCAGGGGAATTTGTGGTACGTGGCTGGGATGTGTGCTGGACTAGCAGTTGTGCCACAGCTTCCTGCTCCTGTGTGGAGTGCTGTTAGGTGCATGCTCTGCTTTACCTGTGCTAGTGGCATGGGTACTGGGCCTGCTGCAAAAGCAGCCTTGCAGGTGAACTGTGGCCTTGCTCTAGGAGTCCTCCAGCCAACTGCATGCAAGTCACGGCAGCATCCTTGCTGTACAGTAGCCAATAAACATTAGCAGAAGAGAGGACCCAAGGAAGGGTGTTGGAAGTCTCTGTGCTGTAATGCCAAAGGCAGTGAGTGCAGCCCCGAGACGTGCCCAGCACCTTGGCTGTTCAGCTGTGTGTCTGTGTCCAGTGGCAGCACAACAGCTCTGAGCTCAGTGCAGCTGGGGACATGACAACCACAATTCCTCCATGCCCTCAGTACTGCTGGGGATGTGGCAGCCATGATTCCTCCATGCCCTCTTCCTCGCCTCTGTGCAGTGCTGCACCAAGCAAAACCTTACTGCTGCTAAGCCCTGAGACATAATCAGTCACAGAGATCCTTGCAGGCAGGGGAGCTGCTAGGCCAAGGTGTTGCTGGCTGCAGAGCTCTGTGCTGGAGCCCAGAAGAGTCCCTGGGAAGGTTTGCCAGTGATGGGAGCCCAGCAGTAGTCCTGGCTGTCTCAGAGTGGGGTGACTGGAGTTCCTGGTGTGAGCTATGCCAGCCCTTTCCAGCAGCCACAGGAGCCTGTTGTCACCAGCAGCTTCTTGCTCGTGCAGCCTGTGTTTGTAAGGACTTGTCTCTGGGCTTCTCCTGGATGAGAGGCAAGGCCTGTGGGCACTGTCATGAGACAAATTACCTGTGCTGGAGTGATGTGGGGTTGAGGGAAGCACTGTGCATGGCAGCTGACCTGTGTCTGGCATGGGGCTTGTCCACATCACATCCTCGAAGATGCTGCTAGGGAGCCCCAAAGGAAGTGTGCACTTGGAGTGCAGTTAGCCTGCAGAGGAGGTCTTCATGGCACAGCTTCTCTCTGCTTCCTTTCTGGTACCACCTTGCAAGCTGCATCCTGCTATGAGAAGGTAGTGCTTAGTGCAGGCTGCCTTGTAGCCAAGGCCAGCATTTGGGGTGGGTCTGGGGGAGGCCTGTGGCTCTCTCTTCTGTTTGGCATTCTGGCTGTGCCATACCCACTTCTGGCCTCTGGAGGATCCTTGTCGTGCCAAGACGTGAGGCTGGGGATGGTCCTACCCTGACCCTTCCTGCCCTTGCTATGACTTCTGCAGTGCTGGAAAGCTGCTTTGGTGCTGTTGACAAAAGTCAGCCCAATTCAGGTAGACAAAGAATCACTCCAAGGATGAAGGGAGGCTGTGGTTGGGCCAGGCAAGGTGGATGGTATCCTTGAAGAGTGGGTGGTACCCAGGGCTGGCTTTGGGGTGCCTCATTAGAAGGGGCAGGAACTGATTCTGCTTTGACAGGAGGGTTGGACTGGGTGATCTCCAGAGGTCTCTTCCTACCCCTCTGCTATTCTATGAAAGTTAGGATGCTGTGAGAGAATTGGGCACTTGCTGCCAGCTCTGCTTCCAGGGCCTCTGTATGGATAAAACCTGCTCGTGTTGAGCTGCTGCAGCAGAGAGAGGAGCAGTGCAGATAGGCTGTTACCTGCCAGCAGCAGCTATGAGATGCTTCTGCTGTGCCAGACCCAAACTGTCTGCCACGGAGCCTGAGCTTGGCCTGCAGCTAACACTGCAGCAAGCTGCACTGCCAAGGCAGCAGCTGTGTGCTGGTGATGCCATGTGCTGACCTGTCTGCTCTTCTGTGGTCCCCAAGGGCCTCTCATGGGAGAGGGAGCTCAAGGCTCTAGACTGGGGTGAGGGCATGGAATTACTCCTGATCTGGTCATGGGGTCCTGGGGTGGGGGAAAGGTGGGACTTGCTGGCCCATCTGGAATGCAGACCAGGTGCTGGAGACCAGCTTGGGGTTTCCCATTTTCCGAGGCCAATTAGCCTGCAGCATCCATGCAGCATTGCTGAGTTGAGGGGCCTGGGTCATACTGAACAGTATGGTCCTAGGCAGCATTGAGAAGCTGTGGAGGGGGATTGGTTTTGCCCTCAAGACCCTGCTGTGGCCCAGGATGTGCATCAGATGACCTGGGCTGTATCCTGTGGTCCATTCACATGCACAGTGGCATGGGTCTGTGCAGACATCTTGCTGCTGTGCTACACTGCTCTGAGCTGCTTGCCCAGCTGCTGCCCTGCAAGCAGCAGGTTACAGCATCTAGGAAGTGTGATGGGGAATGGATGTGCAGCTGGATCAGGAAGGGAAGAGTCTTCAGGGCTTGCCCGTGGTGAAGGTGACCCGTGGCTTGGCTCCTGCTGGACGCTGCCCTCCAGCATGTAGTGTGGGTTTTGCTGGGTGCTGGGAGGAGCTAAGGTGCCCAGGGGCTCTAAGGCATCTCAGGTAGGCATGGGGAGAAGGCAACAGGTGTCCAATCCTAAGGTCTCTCCAGCTGTCTGTACTGGGAGCTGTGCTGCTCCAGCTTGAGAGAGGCACAGCAAAGATGAGACATCTCCTCTGTCTTCTTGGGCTGGGCTTAGGTGGGAAGCTGAGCAGGGAGGGTGAGAGAGAGTCTGAGCCTGCTGGCACACATCTTTCCCAAGCACCTTTTCTGCTCTGATTGTCCTGAGGTGTGTCCATGTGCTTCCAGGGAGTCCTGGAAGCCTCCTGAGCAAGGTGCTGTGAGTATTTTGGGAGGCCTCCTTCAGCCCTGGGAGTACAGAGTGTGGAAGGATGCTAAGTGCTGCTTGGGGTCTGTGTCTCAGGGGTGCAGAGTTTCAGGGCTACACCCGGGGCTGGGGGTGCTTGGCTTTCCCAGCTGGGAGTGTGGCCTCGTGGGCTATTGGGAGCTCTGCCCTGTCACCCGTGTGGGGAGGACACCCCCAGGCTCCATGTGAGATGGCAGAGGTTTGTGGTTGAGCTAATGGAAAGTGCCTGTGCTGGGCTCTGCTCTGCCATCACGTGCCCCTGCTAATTTGGAGGTGAGGGCTGGCGGTGCCAAGCAG
Organism: Psilopogon haemacephalus; assembly: GCA_013396835.1. Lineage (NCBI taxonomy): Eukaryota > Metazoa > Chordata > Aves > Piciformes > Megalaimidae > Psilopogon > Psilopogon haemacephalus. The sequence goes on along the minus strand of VWZI01023255.1, from coordinate 14,126 downwards.
AGGGCTGCTGCTCTCCTCCTTCCCCGGGCCCTGGGGATTGGTTACCCCTGTCCAAAATGGGCTGCCTTCCCTTTTTTAGCTCTTCGTTGAGCTGTGAATTCCTCGCTCCTGGCAGCTTGACAAGCTGGGAAGAAGCTTAGCACTGGAGAGCTGGGCCCACCAGCCTGCAGCCAGGGGGACTCTGGCAGCCTTAACTGCCGGGTGTGCCCTCAGCCCTGGCAGCCTCCTCTGCAGCAGGGGGCTTGCAGTGTGAGCAGGGCAGGAGAGGAGCTCCTGTGCAGCAGGAGGCTTGCAGTGTGAGCAGGGCAGGAGAGGAGCTCCCGTGCAGCAGGAGGCTTGCAGTGTGAGCAGGGCAGGAGAGGAGCTCCCGTGCAGCAGGGGGCTTGCAGTGTGAGCAGGGCAGGAGAGGAGCTCCTGTGCAGCAGGAGGCTTGCAGTGTGAGCAGGGCAGGAGAGGAGCTCCCGTGCAGCAGGGGGCTTGCAATGTGAGCAGGGCAGGAGAAGAGCTCCCGTGCAGCAGGAGGCTTGCAGTGTGAGCAGGGCAGAAGAGGAGCTCCTCTGCAGCAGGGGGCTTGCAATGTGAGCAGGGCAGAAGAGGAGCTCCCGTGCAGCAGGGGGCTTGCAATGTGAGCAGGGCAGGAGAAGAGCTCCCGTGCAGCAGGAGGCTTGCAGTGTGAGCAGGGCAGAAGAGGAGCTCCTCTGCAGCAGGGGGCTTGCAATGTGAGCAGGGCAGAAGAGGAGCTCCCGTGCAGCAGGGGGCTTGCAATGTGAGCAGGGCAGGAGAAGAGCTCCCGTGCAGCAGGAGGCTTGCAGTGTGAGCAGGGCAGAAGAGGAGCTCCTCTGCAGCAGGGGGCTTGCAATGTGAGCAGGGCAGAAGAGGAGCTCCCGTGCAGCAGGGGGCTTGCAATGTGAGCAGGGCAGGAGAAGAGCTCCCGTGCAGCAGGAGGCTTGCAGTGTGAGCAGGGCAGAAGAGGAGCTCCTCTGCAGCAGGGGGCTTGCAATGTGAGCAGGGCAGAAGAGGAGCTCCCGTGCAGCAGGGGGCTTGCAATGTGAGCAGGGCAGAAGAGGAGCTCCTGTGCAGCTACCTTTGGCCCAGGGCAGGACCCTTCTTCTCCTGGTGCTTTGCTGTCCTTGCTCCTTGCAGGACTGTGGTCTGTGCTGGCTGTAGCTGACCTGTGGGGTCCCTTGGAAGCGTTTTCCTCCTGCCTGTCTCCAGCTGGCAAATGGGTGCTTTCCTTGCCTGGTTCTCCCCTTGCTCCCCAGGGATTGACCAAGCAGCTGTCACGGCTGGGGCTGGGCCTCCCTGGTGTCTGGGTTTGGTCTCCCTCCCCTCTCCCTCGGTGCTTTCACAGTACAGCTGCCTTTAAGAGGCAGTTCTTGGCTGGTTCTTGGCCATGTGTTTCCTGCCATAAGGGAAGTGGTGTGTGTGTTCCTGACAGGAGACAGTGTGTTTACCTTCGTGTCTGTCCCTGCAAAGCCTGCTTTTGCTTCTTGTGTGCCAAAGAGAGGCTGCTCTCTTAGGGGCTGTGGGGACTCCTGGGGAGGGAAAGGGTTGCCTCATTCCCTGGTGTCTTGCAGAGAAGGCTCTCAGGGGACCTGTGTGGCCCCGGGCTCATATCCAAGGTTTATGCTGAGCTCTCTCCAGCTCTTCTCATGCTACATTATTGGGCACAGTCTCCCTGTGCTTGCACAAGCAGCTCCTCTCTGCTGCTCTGGCTCTGCTCCGTGTGCTGGCAGCAGGCAGGGGCTATGGTTTAGCAGGAGCCTGCTTTGGTCTCGTGGGCAGAGGTTGGTCTGAGCTGTCACAATCTCTCCTTCCCCAGGACACGCTGAAACCTGCCTTCACTGTCACCAACCTGCCGGGGACAACGTCCACCATCCAGACAGCCCCCACCACCTCCACCTCCATGCAGGTCAGCAGTGGCCCATCCTTCCCCATCACTAACTACCTGGCGCCAGTGTCTGCCAGCATCAGCCCCAATGCCGTCACCAGTGCCAACGGGACAGTGCTGAAGACTACTGGAGCCAGTGCAGTGACGTCGGGGGGCCTCATGCCCATACCCACAGGCTTCACCCTCATGTCAGGTCAGTGCCTCTAGCAGCTGAGGACTCTGCACTGTGCTGTTGCTGCCTTCTCGAGGGCAGAGGACACCTGGTGGCAGGAGAAAGCAGAGTGGTTGCTGCTGTAGGGTGACCCTGGCTGCAGTTCCTTGCTTGAGCCTGGCCAGGCAGTGGCTGGACAAGGGTTGTGTAGTGAGTTTCCTTGGAGTGCTGCTAGCTGGCCCTGCTGCTGGGAAGGATGGAGTGGCAGGCAGCTGAGCCAGGACCCCAGGGCACCACCTAGAAGCCTGGAGGGAATGAAAGGAGCTGGTGGTGACAAAAGCTTTACTTTCTCCCAGCTTTTGGCAGGTGCTTCCCTTTCTTTGGGGATCACTCCCACCCCCCTCACTCAGTTACAGCCACACTGCCTGGCTCTGTCCAGCCAGCAGGGCCAGGTGGTGATGGGAATGGCTGCACCAGGCACAGCAGGCAGTCTGCTGCTTCCCTGCCAGAGCTGGGGGGCGCAGATCATGTCTCTGGCAGGTCAGCTTCTCCTCCACTTGTTTCAGGTGGTGGGGATGGAGGCATCTGTGAGGGCTCTGATGTCCTGGCCACAGAGCTGGCCCCCAACTTGGGTGGGAGCCCAGAGGAGGCAGAGTGCAGGGCACCCTGACTGACTGTGAGGGAGAGGTAGGAAAACAGGGCAGAGAATGCTTGGCATAGGCAGGAGGAGCATCCTGCAGGACACAGGCCAAGGGAAGCAGCAGGTTGTGAGTCTCCTGTGGGTAGCAAAGGCATAGCAGACAGGTCCCTGGTGCTGAGGCTCAGCTCTGGTGTTAGGAGCATTGATGGCAAGAGACCAGAGGGGCTCAGATGCCCAGTGAATGTTTTTTGAGGGCTGTCTCTGGGCTCTGAGCAGCTGCCTTCATTTTTGTATTTGGATCTGCAGTCACTGAACCACAGTGCAGAAGACAGGTTAGGAGAGACCCAGAGCAGTGTAAGAAGCTGCTGCTGTGTTGCCTTGTGTGCAGGGTCCTTTGTAGGGCTTTCTTGTTGTGCTGAGTCAGGGTTCTCCAGGTGTTGTGCTAGGGCTGGATGTGCTGCTGGCTGGAATTTCAGAGCAGGGCTAGGCTCTCCTTTGTGGGGACAGACATCATCTGAGAACCAGCAGTGAGAGAGAGAGAGTAGCTCTTGTGTGCTGCCTGCCTGAGCTCGAGCTGCTGGGTCTGTTAGCCTGCAAGCTTTCTTGAGGCTCCTGTGGGCCCTGGCAGAGTGCCTGATGGCCTGCAAGGGGCCTGCATTTCCCTTGTGCTCTGGGCAGCTAAGAGAATAATGGATGTGTGCCCCTGCCCCTTGGGGCAAGGAGGGATGCTCAGCCTGAGCTAGGTGGCTGATGCCTGCTGCTCTCTGCAGCATCCCTTGTTCTTCCTTCTGGGAACAGGACTTGTCTGTGCTGAGCTCTGTCTCTGGAGCCACAGAGCTTTCCAACACGTGGTCTGTGCCAGAGGCTGTCTCACCATGCCTCTGCAGGTCTGGCATGCACATCCTGTGGCCCAGTGGTTGTAAGCCCTGTGCAGGGTACTATGGTGTCCTGGAGATCACAAGGTGGGTGAGAGAGCTTTCCAAGTGCCCTGTGGAGGATGGAGCTGGGCTCCAGAGTTTGAAGGCAGTGGGTTCCAGCCAGCCTGAGCATGGGCAGTGCTCTCCTCCCAACACCATCCATGCTGAGTCTTGGTGGAGCTCAGACATTCCTGAGCTATGCCTGGGAGCTGGACAAAAGCTGCTGTGGCCTTTCCTTTCCTTTCTTTTCCTTTCTGGAGCCCTGTAGGGCAGCAAGCTCCTCCTTGGCCCCTGCACACCAGGAAGGAGCAGGAGTGGGGGCAGGGCTGTGTGCTGGCTGCCTTGCAGCAGAGTGCAGAGCCCTGCTGTGGAGCCGTAGGGGCAGAGGAGGGCTGGCTGGCTTTCACATGGCTCAGGGTGCCTGTTTCCCTGCTGAGCCCCAGGCTCATGGGCTCCTCTCTCCCCAGGTGGTACCATGGCTCAGCAGGTTCCAGTCCAGGCTATCCAGGTGCACCAGGCACCGCAGCAAGCATCTCCCTCTAGTGACAGCAGCACTGACCTTACCCAGACCTCTTCCAGTGGAACAGGTAATTGGGATGTCCTGGTAACCACCTTCTGTCTGCCTTCTAACCACTGCTGATGACAGCCCACACCTGTAGGTCTCATGCCTGCTCCCTGCCCCAGGATCCTTCAGACCAACTCTGCCCCGTTCTGACAGTTCTTTGAGTGTATTTATCCCTGTTCCCATCCCCTCTCCTGCACTCTGTCTAGGTAGATGCTGCTGTGCTTAGGACATCTTACAGAGGATTTCAGAGCCTCTCCCCATGCATAGAAATACAGAATAGTAGGAGTTGGAAGGCACCTCTGAAGGTCATCTAGTCCAGCACCCCTGCCAAAGCAGGATCCCCTAGTGCAGGTCACACAGGGACATGTCCAGATGTATCTTGGGAGTCTCCAGAGAAGGAGACTCCACAGACCCTGTGGACAGCCTGTCCCAGTGCTCTGTCACCCTTACAGGAAGGAAGTTTTCCCTTATGTTGAGGCAGAACTACATGGAGCTGGGAACAGGTTGCCCAGTTCTTAGGTGGCTTCTTGGTGAGGCAGCATTGCCTCTCACACAAGGCATTGGCTCACATCTGCTTGAGGTTTTTACTGTATGTACAGAGGAGACCTCTTGCCAGTGAAGTCTGGGTCTAGGTGCCTGGATGCAGGCTGACTCCAACTCAGCTCTACGAAAGCCTCCTCAGGAAACTTGTATCTCAGGTTGAATTCAGTCCTGAGGTATTTGGCTGCCCTGCTGTTCTGCCCTCTCCTGCCCTCTCCTGAAGGAGAGGTTTGGGCTCTCTTGCCTGTTCCCGGGGACTTCTCCCCAGCTTGGTGGGAGAAGAGGCTGAGCGTCTCCAAGCAGCTGTTGCTGCAGGCCAGCATGCCCAGCGTGGCTGGGGGGGGTGAGCCCAGGCAGTCCCTTCCTGTAGCTCACACACAGTCTGTCCTGCTGCTAGTGACCCTCCCGGCGACCATCATGACGTCGTCTGTGCCAACCACTGGGGGTGGCCACATGATGTACCCCAGCCCACACGCGGTGATGTACGCGCCCACATCTGGCCTTGCAGACAGTGGACTTGCAGTCCTCAACGCTTTCTCACAGGCACCCTCAGCGATGCAGGTGTCCCACAGCCAGGTCCAGGATCAGGGTAAGACAGCTGCCTGGGTCAGTGCTCCCTTAAGCACTCTGGCACCTCCATTTTTCTTGTCTTGTGTGAACTTGTGCTGCGTAGTCAAAGAACGTTCTTCTGAGCAGCCCTGGTGGCTGCACCAAGGCCTGGTGAGGGTGGTGCTCGGTGCATGCTTCCCCATTCTGCCCCTCTCCTGTGCAAAGGGTTGCTTGGGCTGTTTGCTGAGCACAAAGGGTGAAGGTTGCTGGGATGAGTGGTGCATGGGGGCAGTCGGTGGAGTGACTGAGGAAATCCTGGAGAGGCTGCATGGTTGCACGAGGGGGCAAAGCAGCATGAAGCCGTGCAGGCAAGACCTGGGGTGTGGTCTTGTTCCAGCATTTGGGAAAAGCAGTGCATGTGGCTTTCTGCTGGCATGCCTCCGTGCATGCAGACAGTACCTTGGTTCTGGTGAAGCTCCATGGAGCTCAGAGAAGATGACCACAGGTGAACACCAAGGGAAGGCATCATTTGTGCTCTCTCTGTGGCAGGTGGCGTTCCCCAAGTGTTCCTGACAGCCCCTTCAGGCACGGTTCAAATTCCAGTCTCAGCTGTCCAGCTTCACCAGGTAGGCACAGAGTGGTGCTTTCAGGTGTTCATGGTGTCCTTGCTCTGGCTCTGCCTGCACGTCCTTTGTGGGTCTGTGCAGACCTGGGCCCTTGGGCAGGGTCAGTCCCCAGGTCTGGGAAAGCTGTCAGTGCCACCCACCCTTGGGTGAAGAAATCTTGCTGTCCTCGGGCAGGTGGCCAGAAAGGACAGTGCCACCCTGGCTGCTGGCACGCGTGGCCTCAAGGCCTGCTGTCCTCCAGTTCTTCCTCCTCCCTTTTTCTCTCTAGATGGCTGTCATCGGGCAGCAGAGCAGCAGTGGCAGCAGCCTGACAGAGCTGCAGGTGGTCAACTTGGACACCTCGCACAGCGCCAAGAGTGACTGAGAGGCCTCTGCTGCTGGCCTTGTGCTGTCCCTGGCTTGGCACGCCAGAGCCAGGGCTGGCAGCAATTCCTTCTCGTACAGACTGCACCAATTATTTATTGTTGCCTTTTCACGTTTCCTTCATCCACACATGCACACACACACACACAGACATGCACCCACAGACACACACACACAGGCATGCGCATGGGGCTGCAGGACCCACCTGGAGCAGGACTGTGCTGGGGCCGTGCAGGGCTTTGGGGGTGTCTGGATGCTGCGGTAGCTGTGCTTGTCTCACGCCAGCCAAAGAACCTTGTCTCTCGAGAGGAGGAGTGCTCTGCTGTAAATAAATACTGTGGGCCGTTCCCAGCTGGAGGCTCTGGCTCCTTCTGGGCTCTCCGAGTCACCTTGCCCATGAGTGTTTGCTCTGCGTGGGGCTCAGCTCAGACCTCGAGCCCACCCTGTGGGCGCAGCTCAGAGCGGAGCAGGCCAAGGCTGTGCTGCTGGCCTCAGCAATGTGCCTTTGTGGGGGGTGACACGTCTGGCTGCAGCAGCTCACCCTGGGCTCTGGACAGGGGAGAGAGGCCACCTTGCATGTGCATCTCTGCCAGGGCCTGCACACCCTCCCTGCAGAGGGCAGGGCACAGCCTGTGGCCCCATCCTCTTTGTATGCACTACAGTGAGCCTCTGCCCTCAGTGCCTCCTTGCTGGGCTGCCCGGCAGGCTTGCAGCCTGGCTGGTTCTGCCCTGCCGCCTGCCCTTGCACAGCTGAGGTGGTTGGTAGGTGCCCAGGGGCACAGCAAGGGCCCTGCAGAGCTCCTGGGGGGCTCTGTGGCCAGCTCAGCCCCACACTCTCCTCTCAGCCCTCACACTGCTCGTGGACTCCATACACTCAGGGGCATGTGGCCAGGTCTTCCTGATGTCCCCCTGCAGCTCCAGCCAACGTTGGCTAAGCTTCTGTCACACACGAGGCTGAGAAACACCCAAGTGTCAAAGGCAGGAAGAGCCCGTGGAGCACTGAGCTGCTGGGCAGGAGGCAGGCTCTTCCTCTGAGCACCAGAGTGGCTTGCAGGCCATCCTGGGTGGCAGAGGAGCAGCTGTGGTTCCTGTGCAGGCTCAGCAAGGCCGGGGCAGAAGGGCTGCAGTGTGCCTGGTCCTGCATAGGAGTTGCTGTAAATGGCTCTGCTACCTGGTCTGTCCCTGGAGGGAGAGTGAGCAAGTGA
>VWZI01023254.1:140422-165102 GCA_013396835.1 Psilopogon haemacephalus | reverse complement strand
CCCCCCCCCCGCCCCGACAGTTACCTCCTGTGTAAATTAAAATAATTTATTTCTGTAAACCAGATTTTGTTCTATTGATAACAGTATACCAGTTTTAGGGCTCTCAGTCCATTCAGCTAATTGCAGTGTCAAATATTCTTCATATTTCTTGCAAAGAACCCGTTTTGGAAACAGCTCCAATCTCTCATCAAATTGCCTAAATATTCTTCACTTCATTAACAGACATCACATGTACAGACCATCAGAGGTCTTAATAGTGATCATGCTGATAGACAACAGCCAGCACGCTGTGGTGAGTGAGGCCATTTGTAATTCTCATTAACAGTTCTAGCATTTGCAGTGGTATGGAAAGTGATAACACACTGATCTAATAGTCATTAAGAACTTTTCCTTGCTCCTCTAGGATTAATTTGCACTGACCCAGAATTCTCTATTTGCTTAACACAAGCAGTGGGACACTTTGATGTTATCTGCTTCTATAAACAATAGCATACAGTTCTCTCTTGGGCTAAAACAGCTCTTATTCTACTGAGAATTAGCTATATTAATCATTCTGAAGTCCAAGAGTGCATGATCATAAATTGTGTGCAGGGACCTCACTTAGCAACTCCCCAGACTCTCATTTATCAACTTTTTTTTTTTTTTTTTTTTTTTTTTTTTTCTTTTTTTTCCCCTTCCTGGATATTTATTATGCGGGGAGCAATTTATTTCTGAGCCAGTGCTTTGTGATGCCTTTCATGTGGGAGTAAAGTTGGGAAACTTTCTGCAACAAATGTAGTTCAAATGTAGTTTTTTCCTGACTTCCTTTAGTGTAAAAGCAAAACCCACAGACCACGGCTACAGAATGATGCCCTCAAGTGGACAAAGGAGGAAATGCAGGGGCAGCCCTCCACTGATGGGGCTCGGAACTGGCGGAGCCGGGCTAAAGGGAACAGAAAATGAGGCAAGCTGCACGCTAAACGTCCCTTTTATTATTTAATGGAGAGCCTTTAGCAAGTGGGGCATCTTTAAAGCTGTGCTGGTTTGAGGCTAATTGGAATATTTAAATAAGAAAGATTAGATGGTAGGCTGTGAAAAGCAAACGCTGCTGACGTCTGCTTTGCTCAAGGGTTTGCTGAGGGGTACCAAAGCAAGGAGACAAACAGAGATAAGATAGCGTGGCTCTCTGTCTGCCGAGTCTGAACTCTCTTTTAAAGAGAAGCCAGGTGGCTGTTCGGATTCTAAAATATTGGTAGCTGAGATTACACTTTGCTATGACATCACACCTGCATTCTCTGCAGTGATTTAACAATGAAGGCACACAATCCCTGTCCTTTGCAAAGGCCGTCATCCCTGTTGGTGTTCCCTTATGTTCTGCATCTCTGCTGAAGGTACTGACATCTCTCTAAGCAAGGTTTCCTTGAAAAGCTTCAGAAGGAGCAGAAAAGGGAACAGCTGCATTGAATTACCAAAAGCATGTATCTGCTAGTCAGGAAGAGTGGCTGCTCCTGCTCAGACAGAACAAGGGTTCTTTAGAAGCCAACCCTGGCAGATCACAAATACGTAGTGTTTCATTTTGGTGTGAACGCTGTTTGGAATAAGCAAGTCAGAAACTTGCCTTGAAGAAGAATGGCCTCTGAAGAACTTAACGTTTTGTGGTGGTCCCTCTAAAATAAACAAGCAGAATGTTAAAAAAAAAAAAAGCCCAACAAAACAGTTTCTTTTTATTAATTGCTTCTGCCGTAGTTCAGGGGTTGGGCATAAGAAAGAAGCACTCTGATCAAGGTTTGTCCTGAGCCTATAAAAATGAATAGGCAAAACTTGATGGTCTCTGTGGGTAATCTGCTCCCCAAGAACCCTCTCCTGGAGGTTCCCTTCTGGCACTTTGCTCCCTGGAAGTTTAGTTTCTTCCGAAGTGGAATACGAAAGTGATAAACGAGGGCTTGAGGAAGAAATCCCTTGATGGCAGGATGTAGCCAGATTTTTAGCAGCAGAGGTAATGTCAAGAGCTTCATTTATGGTCCAGCTGAATGGCTGAACAGCAGGAAACAAGGGATCTGGTCCCTTGTCAGCAGGTACTCCACAGAACCAAAGCGAAACCTCACATGAAACCATTTGGACGGATGCTCTGTTTCTCAAACATAGACTCAGCTTTTGACATGGTGTATCAGATTCTTCAATTATGGGTGGAAGGGAGAGGACAAATGTGGGAGGGCTTCCAGAGCAGACCACAAATACTGCTCATGACAAGGACAAAATTAATAGACATCTTTTTATTTCCTCGTGGTGTTTCTTTCAAAACTGTCTGATGACTGCTTGAAATACTGAGTTATAGAACACCACCAGACTACACCGAATTTAACAGAGCTCTGAAAGNAGCAACTGCACACATTTTAAACAGAGAAATTACAAGGCTTTAAAAAAAAAAAAAAAAAAAAAAAAGGGAAAAAAAAAAGCAACCCACATTATGGGCTGTTGAGTTGGAAAGCAGCCAACATTGTTCTCAGGATTTAGGTGATCTTGGATATCAGAGCATTTAATACTTGATTTGTGAATAGTCTCCAGTTCATTTACACACAGACTACAGAGTTCAAGGATTTTTAAGAGTTAAGTAGAGGAAGGAGAAGATTATAACACACTTAATCCTACAATTTCCTTACTGGTAATGAGTTATGGGAGGATATAGAGTTGTTCTAGCTTCTGAGCTGTGAAAGGCACACAGAAATAGATGTTCTGGTGCCTTAAAGCAAAGTCTTGTAACTCTATCCTCAGAATGTTCCTTGTAAAGCACCTTCTGACTAGGAGTTCAATAAACACCTCCTCTGCAGAAGGTGTGAGGCTCTTGAAACTACTCAATAGGAAAAAGAGACAGAAAAAGAAAATAGTGCTGAATTGACGATCACTTGAGCTTTGGAAATATTGTGTTGTTATGGGTAGATACTACAGCCATTGCTATTACAGCATCAGGCTGTGCAGAGAAGGACTTCTGGAGCTGGTCAGGGCTCTGGTTTATGTTGAGAAGAAACAAGATAAAGTCTTTCAGTCCTTTCCGACAGGGTGAATGGCACTGGGCGGAGTCAAAGGGAGGTGGCGATGCAGGAGAGGGTTAGGGTGACAAGTTGGGAAGGAGATGGCTACCAGCAGCAGTGACAGTTGGAGCTGTGCAGCAGTGTGTGCAGATGGCTTATTTAACCGAGAGAAGAATGTTTGGGTGGATCCAGACTTGGACAGACAGGGAACTGGGCACAGATGAACCAAATGAGGTTCAACAAGAACAAGTGCGGAGTCCTGCATCTGGGGAGGAAGAATAAACTGCACCAGTACAGGTTGGGAGTTGATCTGCTGGAGGGCAGCCCTGTGGAGAAGTATCTGGGAGTGCTGGTGGAGAACATCCATGGCACAGCAATGTGCCCTTGTGGCCAAGAAGGCTAATGGGATCCTGGGGTGTATTAAGAGGAGTGTGTCCAGCAGATCAAGGGAGGTTCTCCTCCTCCTCTACTCTGCCCTGCTGAGACCTCATCTTGATCCTGTGGATCCTGGGGATCCTGGGGAGCCCCAAAACTGAAGGCAGTACTCAGTTCTTATGACACTGGCACTTGTGTTGCTGTTGTGCAGTCATTTAGGCAAGAGCTAAGTATATACCCTGGATTGTTGTAAATGTTTATAGACAAGCAATTCATTATAATTAGTTCAATGTAACTTAAACAATTTTTAAAAAAATTAATCATCTGCTCAAAACGTGCCCCTACTGCCTCACATCTGTTTTGAGATGTGCAGTTAGCTTCTGTTTCCTTGTTATTCTATCTGCAGCTTCACAGTTGCATATGTCCTACATGCTGGTGCTTTGTTCACTGACAGCAGTTAGCTTAAACTAGTGTTGTTGGTTTATTTCCTGCAGCCACCATTCTGATGGATGTCCATGCCTTTTCCAAACCACCCTAAGGGTCAGGATCGAAACTGTATCTACGCTGGTGTAATTTGCTACTATAAAAGACAGGCAAGCTCTTTTTCTTCCTTTGAATTATTTGCTAATGGAAAACTAAGTTTTGCATTTTTATTTTTAAATTCTTATTTCTAGGAGGTGATGGTGGCATTAAAACAAAAAATATATTTTTTTTAATATCAGTTGCCTAAGCACTACTGAAAAAGCTTTAAGTCTTTCAATATGCAGCTTTGGTTTCAGAGTGTGTGTGGCCGAAGGAATGAAGTGCTGAAGTTTTCCTCCCAATACAGATGCTTCCACCATTTTAACAGACACAGCAACATCTCAGCCATTATTGATAGGTCATATCACAGCACATATCCAAAGCATTTGGTAGGATCAGAGCAGATCTCATTGCTCTCTGCAGCTGCCTGAAGAGAGGTTGTGGCCAGATGGGCTTGAGCTCTTCACTCAGGCACCCACACAACAGGAGGACATAGCCTCAAGCTGTGCCAGGGCAGGCTCAGGCTGGATGTCAGGAGGAAGTTTTTCCCAGCAAGAGTGATTGGCATTGGAATGGGCTTCCTGGGGAGGTGGTGGAGTCCCCATCCCTGGAGGTACTTAAGAGGTGACTGTATGGGTTAGTTGATTAGAAGGTGCTAGGTGAGAGATTGAACTCAATGATTTCAGAGGTCTTTTCCAACCTGCTTAATTCTGTGGTTCTGTGATCCCAGAACTTTTTTAAAAAATGAATTAAAACAAACCAACAAACCATTAGCTATCAGATCTGGTCTGTGGAAGACATTCACTCACCAAATAAAATAAAGGAAAGTTAAGAGGTTTTATTATTATCAGACCTCAGGACGCTGCTGCCATTTGAAGTGCTGATTCAACTTGAATATTCTATTTGATATCCTTACTTGACGAGGGTATGTGGTGGCCATAAATCCAATTTGGCAATGATTCTGAGAGGTCACCTGTGGATATTGTTTTTCATGATGTTAAATAGACTGTAATGCTTTCATTAATTTTCCAGAAGGACAAGTGAAAGTCCCATTGGTCTTCTTGCTGTCTCATAAATAATTAACAGGCTGTTTTAACTGGGCATAACCTTTGTACAGAGTGGCTGAACTTCACCACCGAGAAGAGGTAAAAGGGATGCAGACAAATACCATCCATCATTGGTGGTACTAAAACATTCAGGTGATCTAGGAATAAAAACAAAACACTAATAATCAAGTGGTAATTAAGTGGTTTTAGAAGCAACAAGAAAAAAAATCAGACAAACCTTTCTGTATGCATCTGAATATTTTTAACATCCTCCAACACCCAGGTTGTTCTCGTTTAATTTTGTCTACATCTTCCCATGTGAGCACTCAGCTAACTGCCAACATGGGAAACTTAAGTAACCATAGAGCAGATAAGAAAAAGCTCAGAATGTTTGTTTTTCTCTTTTGCCATAGGTAAAATCTTGTGCTGGTTTGGGGATAATTGGAATATTTTAATGAGGAAAAAAATATCATAGGCTGTGAAAAGAAAACACTGCTGATGTCTGCTTCACTCATAGGTTTGCTGAGATGCACGTAAGGCAGATTAGAGGGTGGGGAGAAGGTGGAAGGGTGGTTGGGAACCCCTCTGATTTCTGGGAAGGGTGCTGTGTTTCTGTATTTCTTTTAACTTGTGCATATAGCTCTAAATATTTGCAAGAATTGAGTGCAACTGAAGTAACATTTCCTTTCTGGTGTGTATTCAACCCGAAATGTGAGGAAATTAACTGCAAGTTTCCACTGCAGCCATTGCTCTTCTATCCTTTGTTCTTCAACTTGGGAAATGAAAATATCTTTTAGTGTAAGTCATGGTAAGTTCCTATAGGGAAAAAAAAACACAAACAAACAAAAAAACCAAAAACAACTCTACTTTTGAAGTTCATTTCTGTGTTACTGTACTCTCTCTTAGAGCCTTACAGTCTTGTACTGAGGAATACAGGACGAAGGAAAAGGAAAGCTCCAGACGCTTGTCACAGGAGTTGTGAGAAAGATTGCTACTGAACATGCACTCTCTACCAAGCTGCTTGTAGCAGCTCCACAAAGCAGAGAGATATTTTAGAGCAGGAGCAGCAGAAAAATCCTACTGCACCTCTCAGATAACTGCCAGAAATGCCAGCTCCTGTTGCAAGCCATTAGCTGCTGGCAGTAGCATGTCTCTGAGGAAAACCACGATGGCAACAGGGTGGAGGCCAGGGGAGGGTTTGAGCTGCTTTGCCCCACTAATCCCTGAACTTTATAGGTGTTAGAGGACTTCCTCTCCTGCCCTTCCTGCCAAGAAAACAAACCTTTCCCTTCTAAAGGGACACTCATAAAACCCCCATCTCAAACAATTGAGGGAAAAAAAAAAAAGAATTCCCAGGAGGGGAAGCTTCGCTTCCTGTGTATCCTTCTGGAAACTCCCATACCTGAGAAGTTTCTTATAGTCTTAAAGTCAGATTTTTAACAGCACCTTCTATTTTTAGCTGGTTCTAATATTTTCCAACTCATTTATGGGAAAACTTTAAAAGCAGAAAGACAACATTCAGGTAACTTTATTAAGGGCCTGTAATGTGTGGGTAGTTGCTAGCCAAACACCTAAGAACCTCGTTGGCAGTGCTCAAGATACCTATGAGCTGGAAGGAGACTACTTGGGGAGATTTATTAGGTTCTTGATCTCAAGTTAGAGAAAAATAAATAGAGAGATTTCCTCAGTTAATTACAAATAGTCAGAAGATGCACTGAAAATGTAATGGTTTTTATCCCAGGATTCATTATTCTTTATGTAACTTTTCTTAATGCTGAACCAAGGAATTACATTCAGACTGAGGTGCAGAGCTCCTTCTCCTTAACACAAAAAAATACCCCAAACCCAAAATCCAAGTCCATTTCTTCATGTTCATCCCCCAGCCCCAACACACACGGTTGTGAAGATGTCCACACACGTGAATCTTATCTGCTCTGCCCTCCTATTTCAAAGCCTTTGAGTATTTGATAGGTGCATTTGAAGCTGTGTAAAAATTAAGTCCTTTTACTGACTTCAGGAGGGCAAATCTCATATATATAAGCAATTTGAAGAGAAACAAAAAAATCTATTAGTACTCGGCTGATATTCTTTGTACACTGAAAGAAAAAATTAATTTTTCATTAATTCCATGTTAAAGACCTAAAGGTGACAACTTGAGTGTCAGCAGCTGCAGCCCAGCAGTGAACATCAGCCCTTTACTGATCATGCCTGGGTGTTGACTGGCACAATTTATGTGCAACCTGAGGGCATAGGTAGAGGCTATTTGCAATACCCCAAATTGCCCTCACAGTCTCTGATGTTGATTTAAAGTCTAGAAACTGAGGTGTGGATTTTCATTCTATTTAGCTGAGAAAATATTGTGCTCTTGCTGCTGCTATTGTCTGCTGGATGCAGCTATAAGGCCAGAAAGCAAACAAACACTGAAGATGCAGGTGTGTGATGTGTTGAAAGCTGATCCCTCCAGCTTCCTGTAAGAAAAATAAACAGAATTGTCCTAACTGAAGTGTTGACTGTAACCTCAAAGTCATTTCCCCCTTTTATCTCTTAAATATATATATTTTTGTGACATTTTTAAACCCTAGGTATTAATTAATTTTCAGGGGGAGTTCTTCCTAAACACGCAGGACAGATTCTGATCTCCTTTGGTGTTTGGTGGGGTGTAATGACAGAGGAATATCATCCTGTTTCATCATTGCCTTCGAGGCATTTCACAAAATTTCCCCATTGTATCAACTGATCAGAGGGCTGCAGTATCTCTGCTGTGAGGACAGACTGAAAGAGTTGGGGCTGTGCAAGCTGGAGAAGAGGAGGCTCCCAGGTGATCTCATTGTGGCCTTCTAGTATCTGCAGCCCTCTCAGCATCTTCTTAGCCTCCTCTGCACTGGCTCAAACAGTTCCATGTCCTTCTTGTACTGGGGGCTCCAAAATTCAGGTGGGGTGTGAGGAGAGCAGAGCAAAGGGGCAGAATCCCCTCCCTTGCCCTGCTGCCCACAGCTGCTCTTGCTGCAGCCCAGCACACGGTTGGCTGTTTCTTGAAAAGCATCTTAGTATGCAAAGGTAGAAAGACTAATGACAGTGAATATGAAGTGAATGTATTTTATAGCATTCATTTCACAGAGCACAACGGAATACCCTTAGGCTGGCTTTGTGTATCATAGCAGCAGGTTTATCTCATCTTAGCCAAGTGTAAACAAACAGGACAAAACACAACAGCACTCTCAGTACGTTGTTAACTTGATATGATGGAGCTGCAGTAAAACTGGATCGAGTGTTGCCACACATCTCTGTAGCCACCACCTTTGATGTTGTGCAAGTCTTGGAAATACCACTGCTTTGTGGATGATAAAATCACATGAACAATGAATATCTAAATCCAAGCTTTGGTGGATAATTATGGCTTTGTAGTGATGTGAATGATTCCCAGGAAGGCAGCTTTTATTATTGCTCATGGATATATTCTGAAATTTTTTTTATTTTTTTTTTAATATATTGCTGGCAAAATGTCTAGGGTGGAAAATCATAGGCAGGCCACATCAAGTGAAACAGGCAGGCCAGGAGTTTTACATTAACTCATCCACTAGGCTGCAGTGAATTTATAACCCCTTAAAGCAGTACAAAGGGTTTCAGTATTGGATATAAATTATGTATAAAACTCTCAGCGTGAACTGTTGTCCCTGTATTAAGGTAAATTCGCCAGGCATAAAAAATAAATTACAAAATCTGCATAAATGTGAAGAGGTCAGCTTTAAACTGATGAAATCACGGAAATGCAGAATTACTGCTGAATCCTTCTGTCACTCATTTTACCCCCTGTGCAGTTCACACTGGGTCATCCAGTTTTTTGGTCTTTTGTGTTTTGTTGTTTTTTTTTTTTCCTGAGCCAGAATAAAACCTTTGCTAACACAGAGTCACCAGCTGGGGTACACTTGGGGCAGGCAATGGCTGGAAACTGCCAACACTCATCTGCTCCTCTTTCTCCAGAAAGAAAATATTTATTCATGCAAGGGATGAAACTTTATTTTGCATCTAAGAGCATTCCCCTCCTGGGTGTTCCTCCCTCCCTCCTCTTTTACCCTACCAGGGTGCATTACACTCACTCAATACTTATCATATTATCCCTCTTCAAGCAAAATTCTATTCTGGCAAAATGAACCCCAAACATGTTTTAGCTCTCAGGACATTACCAGGTTTTAAGTAATAGTATTTCAAATCATCCAGAGGTGTTGAGCTTCTGCTTCTTTCTTCAAAACACAGGGAAATCAGGACAAAGGAAATAAGCAGACATTGCTGGAAGAAGAAATGTGTGATAGTCCATAGCAACCCAAAGCATCATGTCAAGGTGTATCACATTAATTTCCTGTGAGGTAAATAATGACAGTGTCACTAGTGGAGAAGCATGAAAGGTGAATGTGAAGCAAGGATAGAGAGGAGAACTACTTGTACCCAAATAATACACTTAGATCATCACCGTTACACCACTGCTAATCACTGACATAACAATACTCATATTCTGGAACAAAGATAGAACTGTCATAACTGCAGAGTGACATTACTTGCTCTAAGGCAGTATCTCACTCCTCTCTTGCACACCTGTAGAAGCGCACATATACAGTAAGATATAATTTAAAGTCTCATGGGGTAGAATCATAGAATGTTTTAGGATGGAAGAAACCTCAAAGCTTATCCCCAGACTGGATGGGGCACTTAGCACCATGGTCTGGTTGATTGGATAGGGCTGGGTGCTAGGTTGGACTGGATGAGCTTGGAGGTCTCTTCCAAGCTGGCTGATTCTATGATTCTGTGATTCTACGATCTGTGAGTTCAGAGTGAGCACAAAGATTCAGCTGTGCTTTTGACTTTTCTTATTTGAAGTGTAACAGTGCTTTAAATGCCAAAATTTGAAATCTGTTCTACACATGTCTGTTTTGTTACAGTCTTCCGTGAGGGAATTATGGCTTTCAGGTGCAATAAACTACCTCTCTTTGTAACAACACCCCTTTAGAAACACAAAGCAAATTATTATGTGGAAAGGGTAGAAGTTAAAAGCCCTAAATCTCCCACCCCCAAGGATACAGTTACCTTCACATAGAATGTATTTTTTATGTATGTATTTACTGCTTAAATGTAGTGTATTTCCATGGGGTTTAACCGGCTAGATTTTAGGGAGTTCTTTATTACTGATTTATATATATACATATAGACACATATATGTTCAATTACCCACACGCCTTTTGCTCCTGTTTCCTAACATAAAATTATTACCTTCCCTGAAACAATAGAAATGAAACTGCTTTTTAGACCAGCAACTATACTTTCTTTGAAGAGCCTCATAATAGGATGCATGAAACATCTGGAAGAATTAAATCAAAGGGTGGTGGAATTCCCACTGGAGAACACATGTCAACCAAGAAAAAGAGTCTTGTGGAACAAATGAGATTTTGCCCTGAGAATTAGCAAGTACAACGACCAGGCTTAACACTGGATTGAGACAAAAACTCCTAAGAGGCCCATTGATACAGTTTTTAAACATCCACTGTGCTTAAAAGAGAGAAAAATTTGTGTAACTGTCTGCAAGGAAAATGTCTGTTTTCCCCATTCACAGCTCCTATCCAGAGCAGTTCCTGAGACCTACAACAATCTACACACAGAGAAGACAGTAAGGGAGATGGATTGCACCTAATAAGCACTCCATGCAATTAGGCAAACACTCAGCTACAGCCTTAAAGCTCTAGTGGGGGAGGGAACACCAAGGTCAATAAACTTGTGGGGACCCGCAAAGAGAACAATAGAAATTCTTGTTATCAGTAAGGAAGGAGCAGGGTTTGGTATTCCTTTGTAACTCTGTTGCTCGTTCATCCATCATGGGACTGAAAGCCACCCAGAGAAGAGCCCAAACCAAATTAACATCCACAGCTCACGTTGCCCATTTTGGCACTGGTACAACGGCAGTTGCCATGCCAAGTCCAAGTGGCATTCAGTGTCTCTCAGAAAATGGACACCAGTTTGAAGCTGGAGAAGGGTAGATTTAGATTGGACATTAGGGAGAAGTTCTTTACGACGAGGGTGGAGGAACACTGCAACAGGTTGCCCAGGGATGTGGTGGAGGACTCACTGCTGGAGACATTCAAAGTCAGCCTTGATTGGGCTCTGAGCAACCTGATCTGGTAGGAGATGTCCCTGCTTACTGCATGAGGGATTGGGCTAGATGACCTCTAGAAGTGCTTTTCAACCCAGTGCATTCTATGATTCTATGAAATTGTGTTTAATATACATAGGCAAGGAGTGGAGCAGCAACTCACGGCCACAGTGCTTTTGGAATCTACGTCTTAATTCCCAGGCAGAAGCACAAAGTGTACTGTAAAACAAATCAGAGCAAAACACCTGAGAAGTTTGCAACAGTGCAAGGAGATTAATTCTGCAATTTAATAAAATTAAATGCCNTTTAAGACAAGTAGCCTTCATTGGACCTGTCCTAGTGGGAGGTGTCCCTGCCTATGGTGGGGGGTTGGAACTGGATGATCTTTGCAGTCCTTTCCAGCCTAAACCATTCTATGATTTTATTCTATGATTCATAATGTCAACTGCCAACAAATGAAAGATCCTAATGTGTTCTTTCAACAGAATTTTTCTTCATAACTTGTCTGAAAAAGAAAGCATATGAGCTTTCAAAGGCTATTAAATAGCATTTGAAACACACACACACTCCACACAGCAAACTCCACTTCTCCTTTCCCTCCTGTGTTAGAGTGTTTCCCAGTAATTAAACTAAAACCTGAAATCTTGACCACTGTGGTTGCTAAAGATCCCATTCACTTTTCAAGAGAGAAGGAGCACTAACCACAGTTTCCTCCACATTTGCCAGCCAGGTAATTGCACTCAGCCTGCCCAGATACTGTCCCTCCAGCTTTCACTGAGTGAGCTATTTTCATTAACCCTGTTACTGAAACTGCTGGAGGCCATGGCAGTCTCAGGCTAACAGCTGGGCTCTGTCTTCATCTTCTCTTGCTTTGCCGAGTATGAAAACACTGCTACTGTAGCACAATAAAACAAAGTGGCAGAAATACATTTGCCATAAACTTTAGGAATACGAAATATTTTGGGGCAAGAAAAAGAACAGCCTGGACTGGTTTTTAATGTTCTCAAAACAAGTAAGACA
The DNA here is from genome assembly GCA_013396835.1 of Psilopogon haemacephalus. Lineage (NCBI taxonomy): Eukaryota > Metazoa > Chordata > Aves > Piciformes > Megalaimidae > Psilopogon > Psilopogon haemacephalus. Next base: position 152,995 of record VWZI01023254.1, on the reverse strand, counting down.
AGGAATTAGCAAGGAAACTCTGCCATCCACCCAGCTACATTTCCAAGCACGTTTTTAGAAAAGGCTTTTCTGGTTTCTATCTTTGTGTAACATGATGGGAGGCTACAGGAGACTAAGATGTTCAGACAGAAATTCAATGACAGAGCTCAGAGTAAAGTAACACAGCCTCACAGATACACTCCAGAGGTATTTAATAGGCTCTGTCATAACCCATATGTTCTCCTAAAAAAAAAACAACAAACCAGGAATAAAAACCATCTGCTTTGCAATAAATTCTAACTGCAGTGTGAGTTAATTTTAAACCGATGCAGCATTCAGTCAGTTTTCATTTCAAATGACTCCATGTCTTTGCCAGAGTAAGTGCAGATTTGTAAAAACAGGTGAAGAATTATAAAATGTTTTTTCCCTTCAAGAGAGATATTTCTTTCTCGCAGATGAAGTGTTCAAGTGAAGAAAGATTTTGCATTCACTGCCATGCCAATGTGTTACTAAAGTACTGTGCTTTTGGACTCTGCCAGGAATTCCTCAGGGATGTGGCAGAGCAGAAATGGTAAAGTTCTTCTGGCACAGGCTCTGAAACAACAGGCTGGCTCTGGTGGTGGTTGTGGCCAGGCACTTGGTGCTGTGCTTGCTGAGTCCAGATGCAAGTGTCAAGCAGGACAGAGATGCAGCAAGACAGATTTTCCTATTTGTTTATTCCTACTCTTTTAGCCTGAAGGAATTGCCTCTCTGAGATTCCAAGTTATTTAGACACTTCCAAGTATAGTCACATACAGATATTTTTAAAAAATACAACAAAAATCCAGATTGAATACCAATACCCACATTGCAAAATGCAATTGGCAACCCACTGAGGCTCCTCATTCTTATTGTTCAAGATGCTTTCAGCTTCCCAGAAAACCACAAGTGATGAAGGAAGAAAGCAGGCTTTCAGCACAGTCCAAAGACTGACACTTTCACCATGCTAGCCTAAGAATATGGTCTTTGCAAGGAAAAAAGTCATAGAATCAGTCAGGGTTGGAAGAGACCTCAAAGATCATACAGTCCCAAGAGTATGGCATGTCAGAGTGCCTGGGACAGAATACCACTTAGATCTATTCTGATATCTGAAAATATCTCTAAATCATCTCAAGTCTCAGAAGCAGTAGATTAGACAGAAAACTATCACACAGGCCAGGTTGGTTGAGCGACCTGCTCTAGTGGGAGGTGTCCCTGCCTATGGCACAGGGAGGTTGGAACTGGATGAGCTTTGAGGTCTCTTCCAACCTAAACCATTCTGTGATTCTATCTTCTCTGCTTCAGTCAAAGTGTTCTTCTTTTCTTTCCTCTGAGTTGTGCTCTCCGTTCCTGTAGTGATAAAGCTCAATCCTTAATCTTCTTACACCTGGTAGCAAGGCTCATAAAAACAATGCTGGAAAGGTTGATACTATCCAAACAACCAACCTGAATGGTCTGTACAAGAGCTCTAAATTAAGTTTGAGCAGTCAAGGGAGAAGTTTGTGAGTCATCATTTCCTAGACGAATAGACCAGCTTAGTGACTGGAACTGATCTCAATATCTTATAACATTAGCAACTGTGGAGAAAGAATTGGAAGCAGGAAACAGAGTTATGTCAAATGCTGATGCTCCCATCTCTGCATCCCGGCACCCCCCTGCATGAGACAAGGCTTGTCAGAGCCATACATCAACTGTGGATTAGTGAGACCTGAAGCAGGGGACGACTACTCTTCTGGGAAAGGAGCTGGCTCTGAATTCCTGTAAAATGCCAAAGGAGAATCTGATACAGATCTGCAAGATCAACAAATGGCGCTGAGGAGGTAAACAGAGCTGATTATTTTCCATAACAGCTATGCACTCAATGCAGTTATTAGGCATTGTGTTTAAAGAAAATCAAAGGAGGAATGTTTTTGGCCTAGCACATAGTTAAACTTCGGAGTTCTTTGGGGCAGGATATGGAGAAAGCCAAAGACTTGAACTGGCTCAAAAAGGGACAAATTCCTAGAGGATAGGTCCATCAAGGCAATTGTTCACATTTAATTACAGGCTCAGGAAACTCCTAAACTCTTGATTCCTGGGAACTACAAAAATGTTCTACCTGATGGATTGTCTCACAGAATCACAGAACGAACCAGGTTGGAAGAGACCATGAGGGTCATCAAGTCCAACCTATCTCCTAACCCTTCTAATTAACTAACCCATGGGACTAAGTGCTTCGTGCAACCTCCTTTTACACACCTCCAGGGATGGTGACTCCACCACCTCCCCGGGCAGCCCATTCCAATGCCAATCATTCTTGCTGGGAAGAATTTCTTCCTACTGTCCAGTCTAAACCTGCCTGCTTTATATCCTCTTCCCAATTGCAACCAACACCATTAAAGACTCTATGGTAACATAAGTGGACTTCTACTACAAAAAAAAAAAAAAAAAAGAACAAAATGAGGTGACAGAACAGGTCATGAACAAGAACAATAACAAAAAATCAGAATCAACTGCAACTCTTAAAAAGTGACCTTTTTTTTTTTTTTAATAAGCAAAAATGGACATGTTATCATGGAGACCCCTGCTATCCCCAGAATAACAGGCAAAATTGTCCTTCCCCTGTGACAGGTAAACTTAACCTTAAGTCTTAAGTCTAAAATAATTGTCTTAACCTTTAGTCTTAAGTCTAAAATAATTTTTATTTGACTATGCAAACATTATGCATATGCTCACCTTTTAGCACGTTGAGTGCTCCCTTGACAGCCATGTATCTTTTTTTTCTGGGCTGTGTTGATATGGTGTCCCAGTTGTCTCCCTATCTGATTTCCAGCCTGATGTTTGCCCAAGGAGAGAGTGGGGTGATGATAGTTGAGAGATGAGGGCAACTTTGTGTTTTGTTAGATTCCTCAGTAGCTTCTTCTCCCTCTCTACTCTGCCCTGGTGAGACCACACCTGGAATACTGTGCCCAGTTTTGGGCTCCCCTGTTCAAGAGAGACAGGGACATGCTGGAAGGAGCCCAGTGGAGAGCCATGAGGATGACTGGGGGAGCTGAGCATCTGCCCTATGAAAATAGACTCCCTAGTGACTTGAGAAAAGGATCTTTCCATTTTGATTAAGGCAAGTCACATAATGAAGTGTCAGAGGGTATGTGGAGCCTGGCCCTAGCCAGTTATGAGAATGGACTCCTGTCCTCAAAAATTCAAATGAAAATGTTTATAAGGAAGTTGGTAAGGTAGAATAAATCCCCCTAATTGAGTAACCTGATCTTTCAGACAATCTTTCTCAATGCAATGCTATTTACTTTGGACTCAGGCTGAAAAGGAAGTTAAAGGACTGATGGGGCTTTAGGTTTCCCAGTAAAGTGGTGGCATTGTAGGAAAGGGGCAGAGCCATGAGGTGGTATTTATGGAATACAAATATCTGTTAACAAAGCATGAAAAGGCAGCTATGCAGCAATGATCACTCCCTCACTGTGGGAATTCCTCTGGAAACACCATTCACATCACTCTTCATTTCTCTGTTTTATGCAAGATGGGATTAAAAATGGCTAGACAACTTTTAAAATACAAAAGCACCCAACAGAAACTGCAGGAAGACAGAGAGGAGGCAAAGATTGGTTTCCAGTGGCCCCTAAGGAGGGAAGAGCCCCCCCAAAACCTTGCAGAAATACTCCCCTGAATTACTGAGCTGCATGCACTGAAATTCCCTACTTAGAAATTCCTGAAGTGTGAAAGTTTCTTTGAGTGTCCAGAGGCTGGAAACTCCAGCATCCAGCACCTAGACATAGCACTTCTGCTCCCCAGCCTCTCCTGTAGCCTTGTGCCCCAGCATCACCCCTAACTCCCTGCCTAAGGGCAGAGAGGAAGAATGCATCTTCCCACATCCAGGCATCCAAAACATTTCTTCTTCCTGCACATCTACTTTGACTGCTTCTCCTGTTTCCTAGTTCCACTGTGCCTAGATCAGGCTGCCCACAGCCTCATTCAGCCTGGCCTCAAACACCTCCAGGGATGTGGCCCCAAACCACCTCCCTGGGCAACCCATTCCAGGCTCTCACCACTCTCATGCTCAACAACTTCCTCCTCACCTCCAGGCTGAATCTCCTCACCTCCAGCTTTGCTCCATTCCCCCTAGTCCTGTCACTCCCTCATAGCCTCAAAAGTCCCTCCCCAGCTTTTCTGTAGGCCCCCTTCAGACACTGCAAGGCCACAAGGAGGCCACCTGGGAGCTTCCTCTTCTCCAAACTGCACAGCCCCAACTCTTTCAGTCTGTCCTCACAGCAGAGCTGCTGCAGCCCTCTGAGCATCCTTGTGGCCCTTCTCTGGACACCTCCAGCATGTCCACATCCCTCTTGCAATAGGGGCTCCAGAACTGGATGCAGTACTCCAGGTGGGGTCTCACCAGAGCTGAGCAGAAGAGTAAATAAGTACTACATACACTCTTCAGCCCATGTTCCTGTGCTACTTGGGTATTAAAAATACTAATACCAAATCAGGTATAAACAATGTACACCAGAGCGAGTCCCAGTTTACGATAGGTATCTGTGAGGCAGTTGTAAGGATTAACTGACAGCCTGGTATTCGTTTAAACGGCCTGCCAAAAAAAAATTTTTTTTTTTTTTTGAAGGATCTGATCTCTGCATAATGCCATCTGTTAAGTCTGGATGACTTCTAAATGGAAAATGTACCCTAGTGACCTCATTTGAAACAGCAGTTTAGACTAACATAAATTTACTGCAGGGCCATTTACATTTCCTAGCTGTTCTTTCTATGCTACAGTTTACAGACTGTGGCAAGTTTAAGTAGATCTAAAGTGGATAATATTCTTCATTGTGTTGTTTCTTTTATTGTCACAGTTCAAACTGCTGCCCAGTTTCCAAAATGGACACAAGTGCAGCATGAATTATAATTTTTTTTTTTTTTTTTCCTTCAGACAGGTTGGAAGAGACCTCCCAGATCAACCAGTGCAACCTATTACCCAGCCCCATGCCAGCACCTGGGTGGGCACAATCCCAAACACAACTCCAATCAGGGTGGGGAATGGCTGAGAGCAGCCCTGAGGAACAAGACCTGGGGGTCTGGGCTGGTGCATAGCTGAAGATGAGGCTGCAGTGTGAGTGCAGCCCAGACAGCAACTGTGTGCTGGGCTGCAGCAAGAGCAGCTGTGGGCAGCAGGGCAAGGGAGGGGATTGTGCCCCTTGGCTCTGCTCTCCTCACACCCCACCTGCAGCACTGTCTGCAGCTCTGCAGCCCCCAGCACAAGCAGCACATGCAAGTGGTGGAGCCAGTGCAGAGGAGGCCACCAAGATGCTGAGAGGGCTGCAGCAGCTCTGCTGTGAGCACAGGCTGAGAGAGTTGGGGCTCTGCAGCCTGCAGAGGAGAAGGCTGCCAGGAGACCTTGGAGTGGCCTTGCAGGACCTGAGAGGGACCTACAGGAAGGTAGGAACTATTGACAAAGTCTTGTAATGAGAGGACAAGGAGGAATGGGTTTGAAGTGGCAGAGGGGAGACTGAAACTGGATGTTAGGAGGAAGTTGTTGACAGTGAGGATGGTGAGACACTGGCACAGGTTGCCCAGGGAGGTTGTGGCTGCTCCCTCCCTGGAGGTGTTCAAGGCCAGGCAGCATGAGGCCTTGAGCGACCTGTTCGAGCATTGGGGGCTGCAGAGCTGCAGACAGTGCTGCAGGTGGGGTGTGAGGAGAGCAGAGCCAAGGGGCAGAATCCCCTCCCTTGCCCTGCTGCCCACAGCTGCTCTTGCTGCAGCCCAGCACGGGGCTGTTGTCTGGGCCGCGTGCTCACACTGCAGCCTGCTCTTGAACTTTTCACCAAGCCAGACCCCCAAATCCTGTTCCTCAGGGCTGCTCTCAGCCATTCCCCACCCAGCCTGGAGCTGTGCTTGGGATTGTGCCCACCCAGGCACAGGACCTTAGACTTGGCCTTGTTGAATGCCCTGAGGTTGGCCTGGGCCCACCTCTGCGGCCTCTCCAGGCCCCTCTGGGTGGATCCCTGCCCTCCGGCAAGTCGCCTGTGCCACACAGTAGATTGACAACAGCTTCAGTTTGGACTGAAGGTGTAGGAGATGTGATTTCTCAGTGTGGAGCTGGCTGCTGAGTCTATGAATCAGGCTTCCTAAAGGAGAAAACACTCTGATGCCCCCTGCTAGACTCTTCACACGGATAGAAAAACGTCCGCCTACTTCAAAGAGGTAAGCTGATAGTAGAGCTAATGCAGGAGGAAAACAGAGATGGAGAGAAGGTCATACTTGAGAAGGCATTTTGACTTTTCCTTATAGTTTATTTGGGACAGAAGTTTGGCCTGTGATGGCTCTACCTTAAAGCAGATCTCTCATGAGTGTCAAAGATCATTTTAGCTGTGTAGCTGTGGTTTGCCTTACTACTTATAGGTAGTCTGCAGGAGTCTTGTGCGGATGAGCAAAGGTGGAGAGAAGCCCATGACAGTCCTCTTTGTGTGGCCTCTCCAATTGCATCTACTTAGTTTAAGGAAGGAAGTGAGGTCCATGACCCTGCCTTGCTCCACACTGCGGAGACTACACCACCCTAAAGGCAAACATTAATTGGAAACCTGTTTTAGTTAGGAAAGACACCAAAATTTGCTGTCTGTGAAGGAAGCAGAAGGAAAACTGAAGGAGAATGCCAGCGTGGGCAGGCAGGTTAGTGGGAAGTGCTGAGTGTAATGTCTGGGCTGTTGAGGGCAGGCCTGTGTACATGGTGTGCTAGGGCAATGAAACAACATTTAGCCAAGCTTTTGAAGGACTGAAAGTGTAAAATGCTTGGATGCAGAACAATCTTAGATTGATCTGATGAGAGAAAGAGGAGATAGAGTAACGGGCTAACGTTCATCACGATTCAGAGCACACAAGTTCACACCCTCTGCTGTGTTTTTAGATAACGCATCCTTGACACAGATAATCTGGAAGATCTTCCCCACTGCCTTTTCTCTGCATGCTGACCAGCATGCCAATCCCCTGCAATGGCTACTCCCCTCCTGCTCCTTCATGCTGGATGCAGCTGCTGTTGTGTAATTCTCTGTTATGTACCCTTCTCTTGTCAGTGCTGGAAACAGTCGTTAAAACCCCTTCAGGAGTCTATCTTTTCTTCTTTTTCTCCATTCACTTTAGAAAGTGTTTTTAGACTCAAGTTTGTCTTTCAAGAAATGTGATCTCTCAACTGAAATAAGTAAAAAATACAGCTGGTTTATTATCCTTGCCTGATGCAATTGTTCCCATGTACACATGTGTAGCTGTTACATATTTATGTTTTAAGAGTTCCTCCCCTGCCCCAAAGTGGCTGAATTTTGAGGTGTTCCACAGGTGGCAAATTCATATACTGCAGAGGCACGATGAGGTGTGAAGAGTTCTGTTGCCAGCAGGGAACAAAAATTATTATAACCTGCATAGTTTATAAAGCTTTCTACTTGGAAATTATGTACTCTAGACCAGCCTTGCAGGTAACTAATTGGTGTTACGGAGCCAGCAGAGGAAGTGAATGTCTGTTGGTACTCATACACTGTGAATATTCTACTTCCCACACATCTACATCATAACCAAAAGCATCTGAACAGAAAAGATTCTGTAGCATCTTCAGAAACATTGTCAAGCTTCAGTAAAATAGCTGAACCTTGACTCAGCCCCTTAGGAGCTGTTATAAAACAATTTTATAGAAGAATCATAGAATCAGTCAGGGTTGGAAGGGACCACAAGGATCAGCCAGTTCCAACCCCCCTGCCATACCCAGGGACACCCTACCCTAGATCAGGCTGCCCACAGCCTCATCCAGCCTGGCTGCAAACACCTCCAGGGATGTGGCCCCAACCTCCCTGGGCAACCCATTCCAGGGTCTCACCACTTTTCATGAAGTAAAGTGGAAAGATGGGTGGAAAAAAAAGAAAAACAGGTTTTGTCACTCCTGAAATACACTCAGATTCGGCATCCACCAACTCCATTGTGCCAAACGTACTGAAAAGCATTAAGAGAAGGCTTGCAAGTGTGTACATTTAATTATTCCCAATGAAATCAACACCATCAAACTAATTTGCAAGTGTTCCCTCAGTACGGCTTTAAACTTTACTGCAGTGAAAAACGCTGGCTCTACAGATCTCTTCCCCCTTCCTCAGGATGTGTTTCGACTTCGTGGCGTTGCCGCTATAAATCTCCTGGTCCCACCACCTCTGTCTGCAAGTGATTTCAAGCACTGTCATAAAAACCGAAACAGACAGGCTTAATTTGAGTTCCAGACTTAAGGAAACTCAGCTAAAATATTAGCATAATTTCACTGAAGACGGAGGAAATTGCTAAAATATGTCTATTAGAGAGTGTCTGCAACTTAATACATCTCTCAGGTGGCTCTTGGGTGCCACCCAGTGAACGGTTTAACGGCAGCTTTACGATGGTGTCTGCGGTGCGCCACAGGCCGCGGTAATAAGCAGCACTGATCACGGGAGGTCAGAAACAAGAATGATAGGAAGTATAAGGAGATTCATGACATGTTCACTCTAAATCTGTGAATAAATAAGCTTTAAGTCTGATGGATTTACTACTTGGAGGATTTCTACGTGGAACAATGCTCTTGGGTTGTTTTGTTGGTTTTTTTTTTTCCATGCAGAGACTGACTGACTAGGCAAAGATTGTGCATGTTGAGGTGTTTTTTTTTTTCTGAAAGAAATGACAGAAGCTTCTAGTCCATTGATTTCCCATATTATTTTACTTACGAAAATATGTAAAAGATCATAGTGATGCTCTGCTTTCCACCAAAATCACAAGGCCACTGTCACGCAGGAAGGTGGCAGACTTTTCTGATGGTCATTTAAATAATGGGCAACCACTGGGGTGGGGAAAAAAACCCAACGAGTTAGCTAAAAACTAAAAAGAGTGTGATGGTGATCTGGCAAAATTGCTGTTCTTGAGTTTCAAAGTCTTTGTCAGTGCTTCTGCCTGAAAGCAATCAAAAGCAGAAGCGATGGTGCTCTGACTCCCAAGCCAAAGTGATGGTGCTCTGGCCATAGTTCACAGACTGTACTCTATGACAAAGTACAAAGATTGGTGTGGAAAAGACTTCTACAGACAGCTGTTTAAATTCACAGAACAGGCAGAGTGGTTTCTAAGAGCTGAGTCAGAATGGTTGAGAATGATTTCAAAGGTGGTGGAGTCGGGGAAAAAAAAAAAGATCTCTCAAGTATATCTTTCACGAAGTGAGACTCCTGCTGAAATTGGAAGGGTGCTTTTGATGCTAAAATAGTTAAGAGAAAGGAGCAGAACTGAATTACCAGTATGGGCCCTTCTTGCCTCAAAATGTATTGTTCTTCGGAGTGGGACAGCAGATTATGCAGGGGCTGTGCAAGAATTTTAGCTGGTGTGTCAGCACAGCTCCTGGCTGCTGTGCTACGTCTCTGCAACTGTTACCTGAAATAGCTGTGTCTGGTGGTTCCTTTGAAATGTAAGCACTCTCTCCAGTCCCCAAGTGAAAATGTCTTTCTCTCGTCTTCAGTTTAGTTGGGGTTGGTAGAAGCTACCAAATTAATCAGTTAATTGAGCATACATGAATGCCAGGAAATGAAAGGTTATGGCCCTAAGTTTACATACTGTACAACAGCCTGTTTTGTGTGGTTTCTTAGACGGCTTGTCAGAGTTTATTGGATAAGGAGACAGCTTTATCTAAAGATGTATCATGAGATACCATGTTTTGGACAGTATTTTTGATGGAGTGAAATGGAAGTGTTAGCACCTTCCCCTTCCAAGTGAAGAAAATTTTGTATTGAATACCTTTGGGTCGCAAGGATAGAAAGAAAATGCCATTCCTTCTGACCCTGAGTGCTGGTCAAGCAATTCTGACTAATGCTTTTGAGTGCACTGGTGGTGCAGAGTGTGAGGATTCTCTCTTTCTCCATATATATATATATATATACACACACACATATTTTGTTGCTGCTGAATTCAAAGGCTATAGAAAACTCTTTTAGGGAAAGACATGAGAGCAGAATACAGTACCACAGCGTGCCTCCTCAGCTTGCTATCAATGATTGGCATCAGAAAAGGTCAAGCTATGGAAAAATCAATATTGTCTCCAGCAATGCTTCCTGTTAAAATCAATGCCAGGCTATTCCCTGTGATAATCTCCAGCAGCCAGAAAAAAAAAAATAAATCAGCCTCTTTTACTTACCCCTTACTCCAACTAAAGTTACTTTTACTTTACTTTGATGTGGAGTGCAGTATTACAAGTCAATATCAGCAATCACACTGAAGTGCAGTGTGAAAGAATACAAAATTAAATATACTGTGCTTGAAGTTGAAAAGGTAAGGTACATGTGAATAAAAAGTGAGATTAGTGCTCATAATGTTGCTGATCATTGAAACTATTGAAATGGATGAAGTTTGTGAGTGTTCACTGGATCACAGGATGTCAGGGGTTGGAAGGCCACAGAAGGGCCAGACAAGGTCTAGCTCAGGTCACACAGGAACACATCCAGATAGGCTTTGAAAGGCTCCAGAGAAGGGGACTCCACAACCTCTCTGGGCAGCATGTGCCAATGCTCTGAGACCCACACAGGCAAGAAGTTGCCCCTTGTGTTGAGCTGCAGCCTCCTGTGCTGCATCTTCCATCCATTGTTCCTTGGCCTATGGCAGGGAGCAGCGATCAGAGCCTGTCCCCCTACTCCTGACCCCCATCCCTCAGACACTTCCAAACATTGATTCAATCCCCTCTCAGTTTTCTCTTTTTCAGACTAAAAAGTCCCAGGTCGCTCAGCCTCCCCAGGCAGTGCTCCAGTCCCCTCAGCATCATCACAGCCCTCTGCTGGACCTTCTTGTCCAGCAGATCCCTGACCCTCTTAAACTGAGAAGCCCAAAACTGCTCAGGTTGGGGTCTCACCAGGGCAGAGTAAAGAGGGAGGAGAACCTCCCTGGATCTGCTGGACACAGTCTTCTTAGTACACCCCAGGATCCCACTGGCCTTCTTGGGATGTTCTAGGGTATGTTTTGCCTACAAGTCCTGCCCTTTCAGGTTCCTAAGTCCATTTGTTAGGTTTGTTCTTCAGGAGGCACTACAGCCCATTTTACTACCATACAGCTGGAAGACTCCTTTAAAAAGAGGTCAGCCAAGTACGCCTTAAACCACAACTTCATTTGCATGTGTTTAGAAAATAAATATTTGCTCTGAACACATATTTAAGAGCACATTCCTCGGTATGACCAAGCAGCCAGAAAATGTGGAGGATTTCTATGGACATTCATGCTTTTCACAGGAACACAGAACTATAAGAGAGTAAGCTTTCCTCTGCTCCCTGACTCGTCCATCGGGCACACTGGCAGAGAATGCAAAATTAGCCTGAGTCTGCCTATTGTGGCCCAGATATGAAAAGCAGTATAAATTGACGCCGATGACAAATGTTTACCTGCTGAGCAATACCCAAGACTTGTGCCTTTGAATGCTTTGGCTGTGAAGGCTGACAGTGATAAATCACTTCCTAACAGCTGTGGACGGCTGTTTAAGCCTGAGGTCTAGAAAGCTTAGCTGGGGAAGTGTGTTATAAAATTAACGTGCCAATGGCTCATTAAGTTACGTGGCAATTTTGTGCGGCAGGCCAATAATGCTGCATGCCAGGCTTGACTCTGTTAATTAAGGGCTCGTGGGAGAGCACAGGTTTGCCAAACTGCAGTGTTTTCATTGGAGAGCATTGTGGCCCTTTGAGGTAGATTTTTAGCTCAGAGAAAAAAATCGGGACAGAGAAACTTAGAGGGGGAAACTGAGTGGAGAGGTGAACATTCTAGGGATAGGCCATGTAATAACAACAATTGATGAGTTAATACAATTTCATTGGAGCATCAAGAGACTTATGTCTGGAAGCACAGATTCCTCATAGGCACAAACCCTGTGAGGAGAGGCTGAGAGAGCTGGGGTCGTTCAGCCTGGAGAAGAGGAGGCTCAGGGGTGACCTCATTGCTGTCTACAACTACCTAAAGGGAAGTTGTAGCCAGGTAACCAGCAACAGAACAAGGGGGGACAGTCTCAAGTTGTGCCAAGGGAGGTACAGGCTGGATGTTAGGAAGAAGTTCTTCACAGAGAGAATGATTTGCATTGGAATGGGCTGCCCAGGCAGGTGGTGGAGTCCCCATCCCTGGAGGTGTTGAAGAAAAGCCTGGATGGGGCACTTAGTGCCATTTGATAGGGCTGAGTGGTAGCTTGGACTGGATGATCTTGGAGGTCTCTTCCAACCTGGCTGATTCTATTCTATTCTATTCTATTCTATTCTATTCTATTCTATTCTATTCTATTCTATTCTATTCTATTCTATTCTATTCTATTCTATTCTATTCTATTCTATTCCCTGCCCTTTGCTGCTTCTGCTGCTCCTGCTGCTTTCTTCCCCCTGCCACTACTTTTACTGCTTTGCCGCAGCTTGACCCCTTCCCCATCTTCTTTAAGGTTATTATGTTTTATGTAGCAGTTTATTCCCCTTATGCTGTTATAGTCAAACTGTAAGAAATACAATTTAATTTTTCCTGACTTAAAAAAAAAATATTCCATATTGTAGTGAGTCTACCAGGGAAGGGATCTGCTCTAACCGGGTACAAGCATCTGTG